>SJYC01053567.1:0-17705 GCA_006408675.1 Madoqua kirkii | reverse complement strand
CAATAAATGCTGGAGAGGATGTGGAGAAAAGGGAACCCTCTTACACTGTTGGTGGGAATGCAAACTAGTACAGCCATTATGGAAAACAGTGTGGAGATTCCTTAAAAAGCTGCAAATAGAACTGCCTTATGACCCAGCAATCCCACTGCTGGGCATACACACCGAGGAAACCAGAATTGAAAGAGACATATGTATCCCAGTGTTCATTGCAGCATTGTTTATAATCGCCAGGACATGGAAACAACCTAGATGTCCATCAGCAGATGAATGGATAAGAAAGCAGTGGTACATATACACAATGGAGTATTACTCAGCCCTTAAAAAGAATAAATTTGAATCATTTCTAATGAGATGGATGAAACTGGAGCTGATTATACAGAGTGAAGTAAGCCAGAAAGAAAAACACCAATGCAGTATACTGACACATATATATGGAATTTAGAAAGATAGTAATGATGACCCTGTGGGTGAGACAACAAAAGAGACACAGAGGTATAGAACGAACTTTTGGCCTCTGAGGGAGAGGGAGAGGGTGGGATGATTGGGAGAATGGCATTGAAACATGTATACTATCATGTAAGAAACGAAGCGCCAGTCTATGTTTGATACAGGATACAGGATGCTTGGGGCTGGAGCACGGGGATGATCCAGAGAGATGATATGGGGTCGGAGGTAGGGAGGGGTTTCAGGATTGGGAGCTTGTGTACACCTGTGGCTGATTCATGTCAATGTATGGCAGAAGCAATACAGTATTGTGACGTAGAATAAAGTAAAAAAAAAAAGATGCTTAGGAAATGCCAAATTTACCTCCATATACTTTCCTTTTTAAAAAATATTTACTTATTTGGCTTCACAGGGTCTTAGTTCTAGCATGCAGAATATTTAGTTGCAGCGTGTCGGATCTAGTTCCCTGATGAAGGGTCAAACCTGGACCCCTTGCTTTGGGAGTGTGGAGTCTTAACCACTGGACCATCAGGGAAGTCCCCGTAATACTTTGTTTACCTTTATGATGCTTTTACTTTGAGACACTGGAGACTGTTTCATGGACTTTCTTCTGTCTTAACCTTACTGTGTTTCTAAGAGTCAGAGAAGTCTGTCCTCCATGTGAAGATATGTTTCTACAGTCAGTAGGACTTAGGGTTTGATATTTGTGATTTTCATTTATTTGATCTGTATTCTTTTAGCCAGTCATCCTGAGGCCAGTGGTGGCTAGATGAATATGGAGTCAAGATGTCAGAGTCTTGCGGTTAACATAGAAACCAGGCTGATCCAGGCTACATCCTAACCTAGGTGAGGAACTTGACAAGTGAGGTCCCAGGCAGGACCATGAACTTGAGCAGTGAGGCTGTAGGGAGCCACTCTGTGTTCATAACCAGAGGAGAGGCTTGCCAGAATCACTGTTTGGGGCAGATTAAACCATATATATGGTTAGAGGAGAGAAGGCAGAAGAGAAACCAGCCAGGGATGCAGGACTGGGTGCTCATTTATCATTGGCAAGGGAAATTTAAAAATTTATTGTATTCCTTGAATTGCATTAGTAGTAGTGGAGCTAGTTAAATAAACAAGAGTAGGGAAAGTTAAACAAGATGAAAGAGACAGTCTACCTGCCTGACCTGTGATCAGCTGAGTGCTATTCGGTTACTTTTAGTGGAGGCTGTACTTATGTAAGAGCTTGTCAGTGGTGTTAGTGGTAAAGAACCTGCCTGCCCATGCAAGAGACATAAGAGATGCAGGTTCAATCCCTGGGTCAGGAAGATCCGTTGGAGCAGGAAATGACAACCCACTCCAGTACTCTTGCCTGGAGAATCCCATGGACAGAGGAGCCTGGCAGAAAAATTTATTGTATTCCTTGAATTGCATTAGTAGTAGTGGAGCTAGTTAAATAAACAAGAGTAGGGAAAGTTAAACAAGATGAAAGAGACAGTCTACCTGCCTGACCTGTGATCAGCTGAGTGCTATTCGGTTACTTTTAGTGGAGGCTGTACTTATGTAAGAGCTTGTCAGTGGTGTTAGTGGTAAAGAACCTGCCTGCCCATGCAAGAGACATAAGAGATGCAGGTTCAATCCCTGGGTCAGGAAGATCCGTTGGAGCAGGAAATGACAACCCACTCCAGTACTCTTGCCTGGAGAATCCCATGGACAGAGGAGCCTGGCAGGCTAGAGTCCCTGGGGTCCCCAAGTTGGCCATGCCTGAAGTGACTTAGCACACACATCCGTATGTAACAGATTTTTAGCCTGGACGTCAGGAAAAGTCTTCGGTCAGATACAGATTTCACGGTCATGTTCACTGCCTCCAAACACCACACTTCGGTCTTGTTTCAGTCACTGACTTCATCACATACTTGTGGTTTTCTTGGAGTCGGTGTTCAAAGGACCTTGGTTTTACTTCCTATTTTCTCCACTGTTTGACCAAAGATTATTTTTAAGAGTAAAAAACAAACAAACAGAAGTCATCTCTGAGCCTGGGAACCGGACATTAAACATATCTGTTTTCACACAAGCTTAAAAATGGTGGTTTTTGCATATATTTAGTGTGGCATTCTCGCCACATAGTTGGCTGATAAAACTATAAATAAAATACCACTATATAGCTTTGCAACTGTGGAAAAGATAACGTTTAGCTTGATATTTTGTGACTAAAAGTTCTGATGTAAGGCAACTGACTATAGTGGGAAAAGGTCGCCGAAGTCTGTGGAGTAAAATTGGAGATGCTGAGATGCTGACGTTTCCCAGGCAATCCTGGGTAGTAAATCATTTATTCATTCAATAAATATTTGCTGATAAGTTGCTCTGAGCCAGGTGGTAGTCTTCTGCAGACTGAGGATATAGTGGTAAAGAAAAACAGACCAAACGTTCTGCCCTAGTGAGGCTTACATTTCAGTGAGATGAAGCTGAAATACAGAAGATAAATATATCAAATATTTGTTATTTCAACTGTTAAAAGTACTACAGAGGAAAATAAAGCAGGGAGATGAGTAGATGTGTGTGGGAGTGGGTGCTAGCATTTTAGAGGGCATGGTTGGCAGAGTTCTGAGATGACCCCTGTGCTGGGTGGGTGGGGCTAATGGCATGCAGTGAGAGAGATGAATAACACTGCTGTGACTACCAGGTTATCTCCTGTAAGACCCGTCTTGGCAATAGAGATTCTCCTCTTGGCCTTGGAGAAGGGAGCTGTGAGCTGCGTCTTGGAGAAAAGGATGGCCCTCCCAGCCAGTAGGAAAGCTGGGGCCTCAGTGCTCCAGCCTCCAGGGACTGAATTCTGCCAGCAACCACGGGAACTTGAAGGAGGCCTCTGAGCTTTGCAGAGGAAGGCTGTCCAGACCACACTTTGAAGTCAGCCTTGGGAGACCCAGCTAAGCCATGCCTCGACAGCGACTGTGCAATAGTAGGTGGGTGGGGTGCTTGTTACACGGCAACAGAAACTGATGTAGGTGGGGACCAGGGAGAGCCTTGCCAGGAGGGGAGACCTTGAGGTGCTGTATGCCTTGGCAATCCTGAGGTCAGGGGAGGAGATGAACTGGAGATGGACATGTGGGAGCCGGGCGCACACATTGGACTTCCACGTGATCCCTAGGACAGCGAGCTCAGAGAAGCAGGACAAGGGCTTCCAACAGTGGGCCTTGGTGCTCCAGGAAAGTATTTTCATTTATTGTATCTCAGGGAATTTTATGCTTTATTATACATTTTTGTTCAATATTTGTCCTGACTTAAAATATTTTTCTCTCCCTCTCTGGAACTTCAGCTCAGTTTAAAAATGTTTCTGTTTGGTTTCAATATACAGTATTGGATTGAGACCTGAGGAGGCGGGGAGTGAAGCTAGATGTAAACGTCATCTTACTACCTCCTGGGGCTTCACCAGTGGCTCAGTGGTAAACAGTCTGTCTGCAGTGAGGGAGACCCAGGAGACGCGGGTTCAATCCCCGAGTCAGGAAGATCCCCTGGGAAAGGAATTGGCAACCCTCTCCAGTGTTCTTACCTAGAGAATTCCATGGAAGAGGAGCCAGGTGGGCTACAATCCATGGGGTCACAAAGAGTCAGACATGACTGAGCATACACACAAACAGGCACAATATTAAATGAGCAAACTTTAACTGTCATTTAAAATCATGAAGAATAGAGTCATTATTATTTTCTCTGTGTATACACAGCACACTATTAATACACACAAATGAGATATTGAAAGGTTCAGAAGAATTTGAAATGTAATTTCATTAGGATGTCAAGTCAATAATAAACCTTTTTCATAACTTGGTAGCAAGACTATATTTTTAATACAATATGGGGGTTTTGGAGGTAAGTTCTAATCAGATCTCCCTTTTCCACCTGGGAAAAATATTATTCTATTCTGCCACTATAAATTAGTCTTCAGTTCAGTTCAGTCGCTCAGTTGTGTCCAACTCTTTGCGACCCAATGGAAAGCAGCACGCCATGCCTCCCTGTCCATCACCAACTCCCAGAGCTGGCTCAAACTCATGTCATGTCAGTAATGCCACCCAACCATCTCATCCTCTGTAGTCCCCTTCTCCTCCCACCTTTAATCTTTACCATCAAAGTCTTTTCAAATGAGTCAGTTCTTCGCATCAGGTGGCCAAAGTAATGGAGTTTCAGCTTCAGCATCAGTCCTTCCAATGCATATTCAGGACTGATTTCCTTTCGGATTGACTGGTTGGATCTTGTTGTAGTCCTAGGGACTCTGAAGAGTCTTCAACACCACAGTTCAAAGGCATCAATTCTTTTGCACTCACCTTTGTTTATAGTCCAACTCTCACAGCCATACATGACTACTGGAAAAATCATAGCTTTGACTAGATGGACCTTTGTTGGCCAAGTAATGTCTCTGCTTTTTAATATGCTGTCTAGATTGGTCTTAGCTTTTCTTCCAAGGAGTAAGCATCTTTTAATTTCATGGCTGCAGTCACCATCTGAAGTGATTTTGGAACCCAAAAACATCAACACTGTTTCCACTGTTTCCCCATCTATTTGCCATGAAGTGATGGGACTGGATGCCATGATCTTAGTTTTCTGAATGTTAAGTTTTAAGCCAACTTTTCACTCTCCTCTTTCACTTTCATCAAGAGGCTCTTTAGTTTTTCCTCACTTTCTACCATAAGGGTGGGGTCATCTGCATATCTGAGGTTATTGATATTTCTCCCGGCAATCTTGGTTCCAGCTTGTGCTTCATTCAGCCCAGCGTTTCTCATGATGTACTCTGCATAGAAGTTAAATAAGTAGGGTGACAATATACAGCCTTGAGGTACTCTTTTCTCAATTTGGAACCCATCTGTTGTTTCATGTCCAGTTCTAACTGTTGCTTCTTGACCTGCATACAAATTTCTCAGGAGGCAGGTCAGGTGGTCTGGTATTCCCATCTCTTGAGGAATTTTCCAGTTTGTTGTGGTCCACATAGTCAAAGGCTTTGGCATAGTCAATAAAGCAGAAATAGATATTTTTCTGGAACTCTCTTGCTTTTTCGATGATCCAACAAATGTTGGCAATTTGATCTCTGGTTCTTCTGCCTTTTCTAAATCCAGCTAGAACATCTGAAAGTTCACGGTTCACATACTGTTGAAGCCTGGCTTGGAGAATTTTAAGGATTACTTTGCTAGCGTGTGAGATGAGTACAATTGTGTGGTAGTTTGAGCATTCTTTGGCATTGCCTTTCTTTGGGATTGGAATGAAAATTGACCTTTTCCAGTCCTGTGGCCACTACTGAGTTTTCCAAATTTGCTGGCATATTGAGTGCAGCACTTTAACAGAATCATCTTTTAGGATTTGAAATATTTCAACTGGAATTCCAGTTAAATTAGTCTTGCCTGTTTTTAAAATGACATAGATGGAATCAGCCAGTGAATACCCTTCATACTAGTTCCTTTCATCCCATAGCATGTCTTCAAGATTCATCATGTGTTTGAAGTTCATCCTTTTTTGTACCAGTAGCTGAGTAATATTTATTTCATTATGTACTACAATTTGTTTATCTGTTCTTCTGTTACTGAGCATTTGGATTGCGTGAACATTGTTGAATGTCTTTTTATGGATATTCATTTTCTTTACCTTGGATAATACCCCTGAGTGGAATTGCTGGATAATCGGGATCAATGTTTGGTTAATTCAGAACTCTCTTGCTTTTTTGATGATCCAGCAAATGTTGGCAATTTGATCTCTGGTTCTTCTGCCTTGTTAGCAGTGTGTGACAGTCTATTTGTTCCATATTCTTGCCAACATTTTCTATTGTCTTTTTATTTTTAGTAAGTTAAGTGACTGTGGAATAGTGTATCATTATGGGTTTAATTTGCATTTCCCTCATGACGGATGTCTTTGACCATCTTTACATATACACCCAGGTCTTTTGTGTTATCTTCTTGGCAAAGTGCTTGTTCAAGTGTTTGCCTTTTTTAAGCATTTTGATTGTCCTTTGTTATTGATTAGTTGTTCTTTAATTTTTTTCTGGCTAAAAGTTCTTTTACATTTATGTAAAGGATATATTTTCTCTCATTTGCCTTTTCATTTTCTTCACAGTGTCTTGATGAGATGAGCAGAAGTTGAAAAAACTTTTTAAAGACCATTTGATAAGTTTTTTCTTTTACAGTCAGTGTTTTTTTGTGACTCTAGGAAATTTTTGCCTACCCCATAGTTGCAAAAATCTTCCCTTATGTCCTTTTCTAGAGGGATTATAGTTTTAGTTTTTAACTTTTAGGTCTCTGAGCTATCTTAGGTCAATATTTATGAGTATCTGGCTGTCCCATCATCATTTATTGAAAGGGCTTTTCATCTTTCATTGAATTGTCTGGATTCCTTTGTCAAAAGTCAGTTGTAATTTTGTGGGTCTATTTCTGAGCTCTCTCTCCCTTCTGCCTTATTGATCTAACTTGTTCGTTCTCATTAAATGACAGTGTTGGAATTTCAGTGTCTTTAGCAGCTTCCCATCCTTTTCTGGGAGGGAATCCTTTCTTATCGGTTGGAATTCAGGGCAACCACGCTGTGGGTTCCTCACTGTGGTGTACATTTCCATCAAATGCAGAATAAAACTGATGGATGACTGACAGGAATTCTGCAGGTGGACTGTGTTTTGCAGTTGGATGACTTCAGTTTGTTCAGACATGAGAAATTTGGTGTCATACATTCCATTTCACTGCAATTTAGGTCATAGAGTCATGCTGAAAAGAAACACGTATGAAGGCATGAATGAGCACAGACTACAGAGCAGCCCCAAAACTAGTAAATCGGGAAGAACGGTAGATAGACTGCAACTCCAATTAATTTCACACGACTGAGCCTCACTGTTGTTTAAAATAGCAGTGCTTTAGGATTGCTTTCTCTTGGTTCCCCACAGAGGCTTGTTTTGTTTGTTTGTTTGATCCTCCCAAAAGGTACACAGCATCAGCATCTTTGGGGAAGACAGAAATTAAGTTATTTTTCAAAAAGAAAATAATAGAAAAAAAATCTGTATATGTTCCATTGCTGAAAATGAGGACATTTTAAGAAAAGTTGTAATAACACATCAAAAAGATGTTGCTTCTCGCTCCTTCTTCACCTGGCCTGTCCCAGGGCAGGGTTTGGGGCAGAAGGTCTTTCTTCATCTCTATGGGACCCTGGCTCTCAGCCAGAGCATCTTCATAGGCTCAAGTACTGATTCTCATCAGTTGGACCATCCATCCCACTGATGGAAGAGCAAGGCCTATAAGGTTTCCTGTGTATCTCATCCAGACAAGCCAGGATCCACTTTTTCATGTGGATGAGCTGTGCCCAATGTAGACAAAAAAATGAACTAACAATCACCCACTTCCCCTCTACTCCCCACTCTCAGGATAAGGGAACACCAGGTATCATCTTCTTAAAGCCAGGTACTAACTTGCATCACATATTCAAATTATTCTTGTTCTTAAGCAACACTGAAAGCAAATTTGAAGATTATGCTTGTCCCTTTGGAGGAAGATGATTAAAACTTCCAAAGCTTCTTTAATCATACAAGGTGCAAAATACCATCAAGATATCAGGTGGGCAGTTCCTGTCACTGCCCTGTAGACCCCTATAGTGTTTTCACACTAATCTGTCAGGAACTTTATGCCATTTATTCCTATGGCAGAACATTTCTGCAATATTCGTTTAAAAGCCTTCTCTATAATTTAGTACAAGAAAGCCAATTGTGTAGGCTTGACTCAGACTTTGTGTTAAAAAACATTCATCATGTGCGCTTCCACGTAAGAGGAATTTAAACTCTCCTCTTCATTAGGAGACCTGCCTGCAGTAGAATTAAAATAGCTTCGCCCTGAATGGGAACACTGACTTGGCAAAGATCAGGAGCAGTCATTCAAGAGGAATGTAATCAGAATACTTGAAATTTAAATTAGCTTGTATTCTGACTTTGAAAATAAAGTGAAAAGAGAAGCCCAAGGAAGTTTCCTTTAAGGGGAATTAATGTCCTTCGAATCACTTCCAGTTTCAAAGCTAATAACATACATATGATAAAGGTAATATGCAGTGAAGCTTATCTTTTCCAGGTGCTTGTTCTATCCGATACACTGATATTGGGCTTAGGAAAGGTGCCCTACATAGACGGAACCCACATCTAACGAAATGACTTTCAAGGATCATCAGAAATTTACAGACTCTTCAGTTCCATTTGGAGGGACAACATTTTCCTTTATTGTGCCCGTAAAGCATACACTGTTAACCCAAGCAAGAACCTTAAATAAGTGACACAAGTTTTCGATTTTACTTAGAAACTATTCAGATGGTCATATTTTCAAAGGATTCTTTCTCCTCAAATAAATTCTTCCTCAGTCTTGGAGAACATGGTATTTTTTCTGCTCAAAGTACTGAGTGGTAAACTTTCCAGGGAAATGCACGCATGCTCAGTTGCTTCAGTCATGTCCAACTCTTCGCGACCCCATGGACCGTAGCCCACCAGTCTCCTCTGTCCATGGAATTCTCCAGGCAAGAATACTGGAGTGAATTGCCATTTCCTCCTCCAGGGGATCTTCCCGACCCAGGGATTGAGCCTGCGTCTCCTGCATTGCAGGTGGATTCTTTACCACTGAGCCACTGGGGAAGCCTTTCCAGGATAATAATACTTGTTAAATGAAAAAGCTTCCCTAATTATTAGCCCTGCCTTGAACAGGATTACATAATGAAAAATTGATTCTTTGCTGTAAAAGGAAATTTAGAAAAGGATCCCTACATATGAAAATAGAAATAAGAGGAATCTAGGGAATCTAGATTCAGAAAACCAGTCACCATTTATGAAGAACTTCACAGTCAAAAAGAAACTGGGGGATGATTATTTTCAGTAAGGAAAAAAAGAGTCTTGACTTTTGACATTACAGGTGATTACACATTTAACGGTATAGGCAGAACAGAGCTCAGTTTGCTTCAAGGCAAATTTCTGTTAAGTAAATCCCATTTGCACTTTAATTTCTATTGTAGAACTTTAAAAATTGGTCCCCAGATATAACAAAATTGCCTTTAAAATCTACGCATATAAATGGAAATATCTTTCTAACAAAACCTTGGAACCATTGTCTGTTAATGATACTGAGCTGTGATTTGCAAGACTTTTTAAACTGTGAGGGTGAAAATAGAGTCAGTGTAGGCACATACTGAAGGGTGACTGCTTTGCTTCCAAAGTGAAAGTAGTAGTCACTCAGTCATGTCTGACTCTGCTACCCCAAGGACTGGAGCGTGCCAGGCTTCTCTGTCCCTGGAATTCTCCAGACAAGAATGCTAGAGTGGGTTGTCACGCCCTTCTCCAGGGGATCTTCCCAACCCAGGAATCAGACCCAGGTCTCCTGCATTGCAGGCAGATTCTTGACCTTTTGAGCTATCTGGGAGGCTCTTGCTTTGCTCTACCTTATTTTAAACTTAATTCTCACTGGAGGAGTAGCAAATCATTCTTCCCAAACTGCCAGAGTTCCAGTCAGTCTTCAGTAATGCTAATGTTTCTGCCTTTATATCCAAAGAAATTCTTTTCTTTTTTCTCCATCACTTAACCTTCATGGCTTCTTTCCAGGCATTTGAACCTGGAGATATCTTTTAAATGCATAAAGGTGCCTATAGGTAGAAGAAGAGAATTATCCAGATGACTTAGGAAAGGAATATCTGAGTTGTAGTGAGCAGTGAGTCGTTGCTCCAGCGTTAGCTGAGGCTCTAATGCTTAATAAGCATCAACAGATTGACAATCCAGGCTGAACCTTTGGTTCCCACTCTATTAGTTTGACTTCTGGCTCAGAACAATTAGCACATCAGAATCCTGGTCGCTGAAGTTACTTGCTAGCTGGTTAGCAAAGCTGAGCTGTATCCTATAAACTGCCGGGAGAACAGAGTCACTGACCCTGGGGAGGCAGCAGGCACCTCCGGAGCCTGAGATGTTAGAGGAGTCACTCCTTAACTTGTTTCCTGTCATTTTTCCTTTTTCTTGGGTAGGAGTGGAAAAAATATCAAGTTTTAATTGAAAATTTATGTTCAAAGAATTCCCTGGTGGTCCTATGATTGAGACTCTGTGCTTTTACTTCAGGGGGCCTGGGTTCGATCCTTGATCAGGGAACTAAGATCCCACATGCTGCGTGGTGCAGAAAAAAAAATAAATAAATAAAATGATATTTAAATTTAATAAAATTGCAAGAAGAATAAGTTATGTTCAACATTAGTAAGAGCACTGCTGCAGCTGCTGCTAAGTTGCTTCAGTCATGTCTGACTCTGTGTGACCCCATAGATGGCCTCCTACCAGGCTCCTCCATCCCTGGGATTCTCCAGGCAAGAACACTGGAGTGGGTTGCCGTTTCCGTCTCCAATGCATGAAAGTGAAAAGTGAAAGTGAAGTCGCTCAGCCATGTCTGACTCTTAGCGACCTCATGGACTGCAGTCTACCAGGCTCCTCCATCCATGGGATTTTTCAGGCAAGAGTACTGGAGTGGGGTGCCATTGCCTTCTCTGATTAAGAACACAGTAGAAGCATTTTAAAGTTCAGGCAAGTTGACCATGCAAAGATAAAAACTACTCTCACTCTCACATTTGCTCCTAGACTTTTTCTCCATATATAGTCACAGAAAATTGTGCATATATACACAGGAATAATTTTAACAAAAGTAGGATAATATACATCGACTCAACTCTCACTTAATATTCAGCTATATTTCCACTTAAATATCCCTCTAAAGTATAACTTTGAAATAGCCACATTCTATTCCATTCATTTTATTTATACACCATTATTTATGTAATGGCTCTTGTTGAATGATCTTTTCTTTTTGCTCTATAATAAAGGATACTGTGATAAATTCCTTACTTGCATTTTATTTGCACGTATCCTGAATGGTTTGTAATTTAGCACTTGATCCCAACTATTTCCTTAGAATGAGTTTCTCAAAGTGAGTGGCTAGGGGTAAATGTATACACATTTGTAAAATTTTCAAGAAGTTTTTTTTCAGATTATCCCAGAAAAAAAAGTCATGCCTATATAAGGTTCATAATTTCTAGATGTTATTAATAAACTCTTAACAGTATAGTGTTTCCCATCTGTGTTGTACTCAGGGTATATGGTTATTTATTTTTATTATCTAGTCCTTTTTCTTAAAAGAGTCAGCTTTTCTAATTACATTAATACCATTTGGCCTGGATGTTTTAATTTTGCCATCAGCCAAGGGGAGAGAACTTAAATAATGTTTGCAAAACGCTGAGCACTCCCTACATGCTTTCTGTGTATATTAACTCATTTCATTACACAGCATCATCATACTTACGGTACAGATGAGAAAATTCAAGCCTGAGGGACTTAAGTAACTTATCTAAGGTTGCCAGCTGGAAGGTGGCTGTTGTTTAGTCGAGAAGTTGTGTCCTACTCTCTTCACCTCATGTGCTGTAGCCCTCTAGGCTCCTCAGTCCGTGGGGTTTTCCAGGTAAGGATACTGGAGTGAGTTGCCATTTCCTTCTCCAGAGAATCTTCCCAACCCAGGGGTTGAAGCCACGTCTCCTGTGTGGCAGATAGGTTCTTCAGCACTGAGCTACCTGGGAAGCCTGGAAGATGGCTCGACTGGGATAAAAAATAATGAGAAAAAAGGTGAGAAGCATTTGATGGTATTATTCTAGCAATGTCATTCTCCCAAGGAGTATCCTTCAGGATGTAACCTCTGAGGTTCTGCTGTGGCCCTTTTCGAGACAGAGACAGCTGCTCTTTGACCTCTGTCGTTATTGTTGTTCAGTCGCTCAGTCATATCCAACTCTTTGCAACTCCATGCACTGCAGCACACCAGGCTTCCCGTCCTTCACTATCTCCCAGAGTTTATTCACATTCATTCTTTGGCCTCTCCTGGCTTTAAAAGTTTCATAAAGACCCCAAATGAATTTCGTACCAAATTATGTTGTGTAGTTACACATTTGTTTGGATAAAAATCTAATCTTTCAAAGTTAGTCATGTTAAAATCTAATTATGAACGTTCATGCCATGCATACTTGAAGTTCTTCCATGAAGCTCTTGCTTAAAATAATAACATGCATTACTGATGCAAGATTATATGTCTTGATTTTGGACAATATACATAGAATTGCATTCCCGAACTGGTACTGATACTTTATAGAACTGTTTACAACTGTAGAAAACTGCTTTTGACTGAAATGTGTAGGCATTCCACTTCAAGAGACAGAGCTGAAATTTAGGACATTAATCCACTTATTGTAATTGAAGGTTTTGTAGAAATTATCCCATGGTCAGTAGAGAGAGTCTAATCCTGGGTCCTTTAGGGGGCATGGAGATTACCAATGAGTAAAACACATTCGAATCTTAAAATGCCTGGTGGAGTTTAGGAAACTTGGTATGATCTGAGAATGGAAGGGAAGCTGTTAAGTTCAGGACAACTTCTGCCAGCTAATTCATAGCTCTTATTAGATAATAATGTCTAGGTATTATTATTATATCTAATTATTATTTGTTGTTATGTGGTCACTAAGTCATGTCTGACTCTTTTGTGACCCCATGGACTGTAGCCCGCCAGGCTCCTCTGTCCATGGGATTCTCCAGGCAAGGATACTGGAGTGGGTTGCCATTTCCTTCCCTTTAAGTATTAGATTATAATAATCAGTATATATCAGATTTTAATAATATCTAATTACATATCCATGGATTATAATAATTCACTTTGTGTGTGTGTAGGAGCAACCATGTTGTTGCTGTTGTTTAGTTTCTAAGCCATGTCCTACTCTCTGTGACCCCATGGATTGCGGCATGCCAGGCCTCCCTGTCCTTCACTGTCTCCGGTGTTTGCTCAAACTCATGTCCATTGAGTCAATGATGCCATCCAACCGTCTCATTCTCTGTCATCCCCTTCTCCTCTTGCCCTCAGTCTTTCCCAGCATCAGGGTCTTTTCCAGTGGGTCAGCTCTTTGCACCAAGTGACCGAAGTGTTGGAGGTTCAGCTTCAAGTGTCAGTCCTTCCAAAGAATATTCAGGGTTGATTTCCTTTAGGTGACTGGTTTGATTTCCTTGCTGTCCACAGGACTCTTAAGAGTCTTCTCCAGCACCACAGTTTGAAAGCATCAGTCTTTGGTGCTAAGCCTTCTTGATGTTCCAGCTCTCACATCCATACATGACTACTGGAAAAACCATAGCTTTGACATGGTTTTAGTGAAAAGAGAAGCAAAATGGAATCACCAGGCTGTTGGCACTTGGGCCTTCCACACCCTGGCCCCAGGGTGCTAGAGGCCAGAAGGAGCGAATGAGATGCAGCAGATGTGAATTATGTGTGTGCAAGTTTTGGGAGGGGCTTCCCTGGTGGCTCAGATGGTAAAGAATCTGCCTGCAATGTGGGAGACCTGGATTCAATGCCTGGGTTGGGAAGTTCCCCTGGAGAAGGGAATGGCAACCTACTCCAGTATTCTTGCCTACTCCAGAATTCCATGGACAGAGGAGCCTGGCGGGCTACAGTCCTTGGGGTCACAAAGTGTTGGACATGACAAACGCCACGTGGGTCTCCACCTAAAGCTTTTTTATTCTTCTTCTACCACGTGATCCCTTACTCTGAGGCCTGAGAAGCAAGCACACTCTCAGGGAAATAGGCATCCCTGGGGTGATCCAGTGAAAAACTGACCTGTGATAAAGCCATTTCAAAGTCCAGAGTACCACCCGTGGTGGTCCACTGGGCAGGCTGGAGTGACAAATGGCCCGAGAGGTTGGGACCATGTAAGACTGTACTAGGGGGATATGGCAGGCAAGTGGCCCAAGGAGATGGGGGAGGGCGTCCCTGGGAGATCACCCACCCTCTTGGCACTGTGGTCAGGCATCGCTGACTCATGCTGTCCACCACGCCAGGCCGGTGGGCCCTAGGAAGTCCCTCCCCGAGCAGCTATGAGCTGCCCTAGATCGTCAGTGTAGAGACGACGCAGTGTGTTTCGGCTCTTTGTAGGGGGGGTACCCAGGGCTTCTGCACCTTAATGTGGTGACAGCTACCTCCCAGGCAAAGTAAGCCTCGTGTCAGTATCTCCAGAACTGGCCTCCTTGCAGGTTCCCGAGTCCTTATGTTTCCTTGCTCCCTGCCATTTCATCCCATCCATTCCAGCACTCTTGCCTGGAAAATCCCATGGACAGAGGAGCCTGATAGGCCGCCGTCCATGGGGTCGCAAAGAGTCGGACACGACTGAGCGACTTCATTCATTCATTCAGGGATGAGGATCATTGAAAGAAAATGATCTGGGTTCCCCCGGAAGAGTGAGCATAAGAATGATCAACAGGGCTTCCCTGGCGGTCCACTGGTTAAGAATCTGCCAGCCACTGCAGGGGACCCAGGTTTGATTCGTGGTCTGGGAAGATCCCACATGCCTCAGAGCTACACACACCGTAAACCACAACTGCTAAAGCCCAAGGCGCCTGGTGCCTGTGCGCCGCAACCAGAAAAGCCACCGCAATGAGAAGCCTGTGCACCACGGCTAGAGAGCAGACTCTGCTCGCCGCATCTAGAGAAAAGCCCTCACGCAGCAGCGACGACCCAGCACAGCCAAAAATTAAAGAAGAATGATCGGCAATTAACTGTTCCCCAGTTTCGAACTAATATATGGGCTCTCGGTATTGAAAGATAAGACCTAAGAAGGGATTATTGCTTCTTTCTCTTACAAAGTGTGTTTAATGTCTTACACCAAACAAGCATGAGACAAAGTAATCAAACAGCTTTTTAAAAGTGCCCCTTTTTGAGCCAGCAGTCTGTTCCGTGAAGAGGAAGGCAGAGCTGTTGGCATTCCCAGATGAATGTCTGCGAGTGGTACCAGGCTGGATACTGGCAGCCTCCAGGGATCTGTGCCTTAGGCCAAATCACTGAAGCCAATTCCTCGTGGAGTTTTAGCTCCCGATAATGGTGATGGCGCTTTGATAATCCATGCAGGCGCTGCTGCGAAGTAGCACCTGGGACAGTCATTTAAAGAAATTTGTGTCTATCATATTTTCTTACAGTTGGTGTCTATGTCTACATTTCCACAATTTTTCACTCTTTGATATGTAGACCTGGATTCTCTGTGCTTTGCTCTGACATTTATCGGCCATGATATTCCTTCCCTTGGATTATTTCTCATACAGTTTGTGGTACCCAAAGAAGGAAGAATGAAGGATGCCCCATGTTAATTTTTTTTACCCTACAGCTTCTAATTAATCTCTGGGAGGATTTGGTTCTTCACAGCAAATCATAATGCCAGGTGGCACTAGTGGTAAAGAACCCGCCTACCAATGCAGAAGACGTAAGAAAAGCAGGTTGGATCATTGGATTGGGAAGGTCCCCTGGAGAAAGAAATGGCAACGCACTCCAGTATTCTTACCTGGGAAATCCCATGGACAGAGGAGACTGGCGGGCCACAGTCCACGGGGTCACAAATGAGTCAGACACGACTGAGCACACACGTACTACTGCTACACTTAACAAGCTTTATGCGTGTGCTGAAGGCAGGTTGAGCATGTCAGTGTTTTGTAAAGGTTTTCAAAGAAAAACCAAAACACAGCAGAGTTACAGAAATGAGAAGTTTGCATGTTATCATTGGCTTGGAATTGGATTGGTAGAACATATACCGATTTGGGGAAAGTACGAAAAAGAAGTTTTAAGAGATTTGATTAATATGATTGAAGGACTGTTAATTTTGAGGAACATATTGGAAGAAAAAAATGACTTGAAGGGAAAACAAATAAATAAATGGATATAAGGATAAAAGTTGCATTTGACTAGCTGACCTCTCCACTGTGAGCCCTTTTCACATAAATGTGTCATTTTAAATTTAATCAGTCTCCTCATTACAAACCTTCTCAATTTATATTCCATTGAAAATACTTTTTCAGATATATCTGGTTAGTCATTCAGTCATATCCAACTTTGTGACTCTATGGACTGTAGCCCTCCTCTGTCCATAGGATTCTCCAAGCAAGAATACTGGAGTGGATTGCCATTCCCTTCTCCTGGGGATCTTCCCCACCCAGGGACTGAACCCAGGTCTTCTGCATTGCAGGCAGATTTCCTATCATCTCAGCCACCAGTGAAGCCCTTTTCAGATTTATAATAGCATTTAATCTATATTACAAATCATTCACAAAATGAAATTATAATCCCTTATTTCCCGACAGTTCCTTTTGAGATTGGTTCATATAGAGTCAGCTGAGGTTAGTGAATAGTACATATCCAAAAAGAAGTAGGGGAAATAATGTTTGTTAGTACAGTGAATACCAGTAACGGTTCTGTCTGCCATCAAGTCTGCTCTTGGCTCGTCACCATTGATTACTTCCTTTTTTAAATGTATTTTTTATTGAAAGATGATTGCTTTACAATATTGCTTTGATTTCTGCCATGCGTCAACATGAATTATACATAGGTATACATATGTCCCTCCTCTTGAACCTCCTCCCACCTCCTACCCTTTCCCGCCCCTCTAGGCTGTTTCGGAGCCTTGGTTTGAGTTCCCCAAGGCAAACAGCAGGTTGCCGCTGGCTGGCTGTTTTACACACGGCAGTTTATTTGCTTCCATGCCACTCTCTCGTCATCCCTCCCACTCCCCCCTCCCCCACCCATGTCCATAGTCTCTTCTCTGTGTCTGTGTCTCCATTGCTGCCCTGCAAATTGTTTCATCAGTACCATCTTTCTAGATTCTGTTCCCATTGATTATTTCTAAATGGTATTTCTGACAAAGCTGTGCCCTGGAGAAGTTTAGGTACTTCTTTTTAGAGTAGTCTGGTACCAGGAAAGGAGGGAGACACCGTGGTGGTGTGAAAAGATAGCTGCTATGGATAATAGCTTAATTTATAACTCGCTCTGTGCCAGGGTCCACACTGAGCGCTGAGTGCTCACAGCTCCCGGCAATGATGCTGCAAGATACTTCCCGCTATTGCCTCTGAGACTTAGAGACATCCAGTCACCTGCCCCATGTCACACAGCAGGGAATAGCAGATCCCAATAGCCTGGTTGTTGGAAACCATGCTTTTCTCCTATGCCTCTCACAAGATTCAGTTTCTGAAGGTAAAGAAATTGTGCTGTGGGCAGATTTCCTTAATTTTTTAGTTTACAGTGACTTCTGGTGCCCCTTTTCCATCTCTTGTGCTTCTGAATTATTATTCATCACTGTAGTCAAAGTGATGATTTTTAACACCTTGATTAGTCCAGTCTCAGGATGGGTGGGAATTTGCATGGTATTTCAAGCTATATTGAGAGACTAGTTAGCACTTTAGGAAAAATAAGTGGCAAACTGCTTATGAA
>SJYC01053564.1:0-99812 GCA_006408675.1 Madoqua kirkii | reverse complement strand
TAGATCAATGGAACAAAATAGAAACCCCAGAGATAAATCCACAAACCTATGGACACCTTATCTTTGACAAAGGAAGCAAGAAGATACAATGGAGAAAAGACAATCTCTTTAACAAGTGGTGATGGGAAAACTGATCAACCACTTGTAAAAAAATGAAACTAGAACACTTTCTGACACCATAAACAAAAATAAACTCAAAATGGATTAAAGAGCTAAATGTAGGACCAGAAACTATAAAACTCCTAGAGAAGAACATAGGCAAACACTCTCTGACAGAAATCACAGCATGATCCTCTATGACCCACCTCCCAGAATACTGCAAATCAAAGCAAAAATAAACAAATGGGGCCTAATTAAAAGTAAAAGCTTCTGCACAACAAAGGAAACTAAAGTAAGGTGAAAAGATAGCCTTCAGAATGGGAGAAAATAATAGCAAAAAATGTAGGACCAGAAACTATAAAACTCCTAGAGAAGAACATAGGCAAACACTCTCTGACAGAAATCACAGCATGATCCTCTATGACCCACCTCCCAGAATACTGCAAATCAAAGCAAAAATAAACAAATGGGGCCTAATTAAAAGTAAAAGCTTCTGCACAACAAAGGAAACTAAAGTAAGGTGAAAAGATAGCCTTCAGAATGGGAGAAAATAATAGCAAACAAAACAATTGACAAGGAATTAATCTCAAAAATATACAAGCAACTCGTCACACTCAATTCCAGAAAAATAAACTACCCAGTCAGAAAGTGGGCCAAAGAATTAAACAGACATTTCTCCCAACAAGACAGACAGATGGCTAACAAACACATGAAAAGATGCTCAACATCACTCATTATCACACCTGTATGCAAGACAGCAAAAGAGACGCAGATGTATAGAACAGTCTTTTGGACTCTGTGAGAGAGAGAGAGGGTGGGATGATTTGGGAGAATGGTATTTAAACATGTATAATATCATGTAAAAAAATGAATCACCAGTCTAGGTTTGATGCATGATACAGGATGCTTGGGGCTGGTGCACTGGGATGACACAGAGGGATGGTACAGGGAGGGAGGTGGGAGGGGAGTTCAGGATGGTGAACACATGTATACCCATGGTGGATTCATGTTGATGTATGGCAAAACCAATAAAATATTGTGAAACTGGAGCCGATTATACAGAGTGAAGTAAGCCAGAAAGAAAAACACCCAATACAGTATACTAACACATATATATGGAATTTAGAAAGATGGTAATGATAACCCTGTATGAGAGATAGCAAAAGGGACACAGATGTATAGAAAGAACTTTTGTACTCTGAGGGAGAGGGAGAGGGTGGGATGATGTGGGAGAATGGCATTGAAACATGTATACTATCATGTAAGAAACGAATCGCCAGTCTATGTTCGATACAGGATACAGGATGCTTGGGGCTGGTGCACGGGGATGATCCAGAGAGATGATATGGAGAGGGAGTTGAGACGGGGGGGTTCAGGATTAGGAACTCATGTACACCTGTGGCTGATTCATGTCAATGTATGGCAAAACCAAAACAGTATTGTAAAGTAAAATAAAGTAAAAATTAAAAAAATTTTAAGTAAAAAAATAAATATATATATAAAAAATAAAAATCCTAAAAAAAAAGAAAGAAAACAAAGATCATGGCATCCAGTCCCATCACATCGTGGCAAATAGATGGAGAAACAATGGAAACAGTGACAGACTATTTTCTTGGACACCAATGTCACTGCAGATGGTGACTGCAGCCATGAAATTAAAGACACTTCCTCCTTGGAGGAAAATCTATGACCAACCTAGACAGCATATTATAAAGCAGAGGCACTACTTTGCCAACAATGATCTATCTAGTCAAAGCTATGTTTTTTCCTGTAGTCATATATGGATGTGAGATTTGGACCATATATAAGGCTGAATGGTAATGAACTGATGCTTTTGAACTGTGCCAACAGATGCCAAAGAACTATGGTGTAGGAGTAGACTCCTAAGAGTCCCTTGGACTGCAAGGAGACTGAACTAGTCAATCCCAAAGGAAATTAATCCTGAATATTCATTGGAAGTACTGATGCTGAAGCTGAGGCCCCAGTAGTTTGACTACCTGATATGAAGAGCCAACTCTTTAGAGAAGACCCTGATACTGGGAAAGATTGAAGGCAGGAGGAGAAAGGGGACAACAGAGGATGAGATGATTGGATGGCATCACTGACTAAAGACACATGAGTTTGAGCAAAGTCCAGGAGATGGTGAAGGACAGGGAAACCTGGCATGCTGAGCTCCATGAGGTGGCAAAGAGTCCAACACAACTGAGTGACTGAACAACAACAGCAGACAGTGTAAATACTCACTATCAGAAGGGTGTGGTATGGGATTCCCACACAGTTCCCTTGCATCCATATACACATACCTGCATGAGTTAGCTGGGGACACATTTCTTCCTCAAGAGCATGCTTGATCATCGTTTCCTGTGAATGCCTACTTTTCATGCCATTTTCCCAACTCTATTTACAGCAAGGATGCCCTGATGTAAAAATATTTGCTTTCATGAAGATGCAGTTGTTGTCTCAGTCCCTCTCTTCACATGCAGAAATATACTGTTAGTAGGTCCTTCTCTGTGCACATGGTACAAACGTGTATGAATGTCCACCTACAGATTTTAGCTCATCCATTATCAGTAGCAAATGCTGTGTTCATGACAGGCACTATCATTTATTTCCCTAATAGAGCCATGTATGTACAACTTTGTTCACACACACTACTCATAGATCTAATATGAAGTAAATCACAGAGACATACTTTGGGCATCACCAGCATAAACTTATTCGTGGTTGAGTTTTTGAGTCTTGTGCTTCAAGGAACTCTGTGTTCTGGCTCTCAGAGCACAGGTGTCATGTGATGGCTCAGAAAAAGGGAGAAGGAGAAACAGGTGACTGAGCCACTGCAGTCTCCCTGCATTAGGACCTCCCATTCCATCACACAAATTCAGGGATGGCTGAGTCACCTCAGCCCCAACCAATGAGTTCCCCATACCACAAGACACACATACATGCACTTATACACACTTTCTCTCTCTCAGCATGACATTAGAGATCTAAGATACCCGATATGGTTGCATATCATCCATGCTCTCTGCCCCTGCACATGCATGCACATGATTCTGCTTCCAGGGTAGATGTTATTCTCAGCTCCTTCTAGTTTGTGATTTTAAAGGACACTTGGGAAAATCTAAAATGATGCTCACAATCCTAAAATAGCAAAACTATTCAGCACCAGTAAACTAATCACCTAAGAATACTTAATGTATGCACATCAGTCCAAGGACTCTAGAATTTTTATTCTAGTTATACCTGTGCTGTATATTTAAAAGTTTCTAAAAATTGCACGACCTACTTCAGTATTCTCTCATATTCACTTTTGTGTACATTCTTTCAAGAATGAAACACTTTATTTGAGTGCTTTCAGTGGACAACCAAGATGCCAACTGTAGTCCTTTTTTTCTGATTACTACAGCAGTGCTCCTTAAGTGGGACCATCAGAAGGGAAGGGTGTTAGGTGAAAATATTATGCATTAAATGTCCCTCCCAGCATACGCTTTGGCACATTCTCCAAATACCTTCCATTCAGGTTTGGTACACAGACATGCAGAAGAATTTCTTTTCATATTTTGCACTAACTGGAATGCAATACTCTTACAGATAAGATGGATGATAAATGACAACTAGATAGATAGATTATGACTTGTCAGTACGGATCACCTTATGCACAGGAGGAATTATGTGTTAACAACAATTTGAACTAACCTTTAAAGTAGCCTGAATTTTCAGAGGGCTTGGAAAAAATGAAAATGCATCCAATATTTCAGTTCACAATCAAATCAAATGTGTCTGTAGAGACAGAATGCACAGAGGACAGCAGACTGGAGGCCATATTAACAGTCACCCTACTGCCAGAACTTCATGTCAGTGTCAGACCATGGAGAGGTAAAGCCCTCAAATGCACAAGCTTCAGGTTCCTAGGTCTCAGCGCACCCCTTGTTCTTTTCTACTTGTGCCTTAGGTGAGGGACCCAAGAACATGATGGCACAGAGCTTTTATTTCTCCAATCAACAAGCCTGATGCTATACAACTTACCAGAGAACATGAAAGATGTGTAAATGCAGTGGAAAAGTCTAGAGAGGCAAACAGGCATGTCATGACATGGTTCCATCAGAAAGAGAAGAGGAACAAGGATGGAAATGTGTGGTGAGGGCAGACATTACTTTTCAAATCACTTTGTAAGTCAGTATGGGGATCACACATTTACATGCCCACAGGCACCAAAATCTTAATTTTATAAAGATGCTGAGGGGATAGAAAAGGTATAGGAAACATTAGACAACGTGAACAAACAGAAAGCAAGTGTAGAAAATGGTTCCATACCATTGTGTAGAATGCAGCAAGGATACATTTGAAATGTTTGGCATGTCTTCCGAGGTACACTTTTATTCAGAAAAGGAAACATTCACTTTTAAAATATGTGTACACCTAGCCACATGAGAGATGTTCAATTGAAGAGAGAGAGGGGATACAGAACATGCATACAGAAGGAGCAAAGAGCTGACAATGTCACAAATAGAAAATTTCCAATGTGGGGGAAAATGTCACCTCAGTGTGCCAAACTCCAAGCATAGTATGTTCACACACACATACACTCATACACGCATGAGTGTTCACACACACACGAGATATGCAAAGACACACACAAGCAGTAACAGTGAAGCTTTACAAAACCAAAGCAAAAGGAAAGGCCTTAAGAAACAAAGACAACTCACCTGATTATTAGGCAGGGTCCACTTATTATTTTCATTAGAAGGAGCTTGATAGAATTATCTGGAGTGCAAAAAAGACAAAAAGGGAGAAATGAGACCAGAAGGAGGGCACTCTGGTAGGAAGATTGGGGCACTGGTCTTTCTGGAAAAAGACTCTGGAAGATACGTCAGCTCCTAGAACCCATGACCTTGGAAGAGGAGGCCTCAGAGCTTCGGCTCAGACTTCTGAGGAAAGAGGTTGTCCAGCTCTGTGAGATTCCTCAAGGAGGTCAGGGGAAGGGTGCATGAAACTGAGACATCTCACAGTGAAGTCGGGAAAAACTCATGAGCCTGCACCACAGGGTCAGGATCTGAGAGGAGTCCCTTCTACCCTGTTCTCCCCACCAACTCCCCCCTGGGGCTCAGATCCCTTAGAGGAGAGTTTCCCAGTTTACTGATGCTGGTCTTTCTGTGAGAAGCCATGGATACAGCCCTTGAAGTTTGGAGGTGAGCCACCATTATGGACCAGTTGCTCCTACTGAAGTCACATGTCCCTATCCCTGTTGTGTGAAAGGACAGTCGTGGGAGTGAGCCTGAGAGGAGCAGGAACAGACAGGTAGGTACAGCCAGTCGTCTTGCTTCCATACCACCTGTTACCCCCACCACCAACAACCTTGCTGGCTGACCCTCCTGGAGAGCCAGATGGCAGAGTGAAAATGGGGTTGGCAGAACCTCGTCTCAGCACCACTCAGCAGCACACAGGGCTGGAGATGAGAAGCATGGACATCCTTTACCTGGAGCCTGATTCCCTCGACAGCACTTCCTTACCCTGATGAAAACTGCAACAGTATATCCTGTTCTTTGCTGTTGCAAAGAACTGACTCATTGGAAAAGACCCTGATGTTGGGAAAGATTGAAGGCAGGAGGAGAAGGGGACAAGAGGGGACAAGATGGTTGGATGGAATCACCGACTGGATGGACATGAGTTTGAGTAAGCTCCAGGAGTTGATGATGGACAGGGAAGCCTGATGTGCAGAGTTGGACATGACTGAGTGACTGAATTGAATTGACATCCTATAAATGCTCCGTTTTCTCTAGGAAAAAAGAAGACACCCCCAAACCATAACATCAGCAGCATCCATTTCTAAACATAACCACAACCAAAAGCAAACAAAAAAGTCTACCCCACAGTCTTTTAAGAAGGAGCTTGTGTTCATGCTTCCATGATAAAGGAGCCACTTCACTGCTTTTAATACAATTTACCTAACTGTAATTAGTGGTGTGCTACAAGGAAATCTGACTTTTAGAGAACATGTTTCTTGGTTTGCCTGTGCCAGCTATTCAGGGTAGGTAGCTGATGATATCCTCCCCTGGGCTATGCAAAGTCACCTTAGATCTTTCAATCCTGCTCATCTGTCCCATTTGCTGACTTCAAATTTTCTCCCTCATATCATACACATCAAAACACTTCATTCTCAGTAGGTGTAAATGATGAGCAAACTGACAATCTTTAAGAGCTCACACAACAACCATTGTGAAGCAAAGGTGTAAGATGAGAAATGTTTTGGGATGCCTGCTTTCAGGGACTCAGGTAACAATGTCCTCACACAACAGGTGTGACATGACATGGGGTGGGGTATGACAGATTAATGGGTCACCTTAGCACCCCATAAAAGGAGGAGCTGCCATGCTCTCTTATAAATCAGGAGGGATCAGAGCTCTTAATATCCAAGTAAAGACCACACCACCGGCACCATGCACCACACACACACACACACACACACACACACACACACACACACACACTCACAACTCACATCGAGAGCAGAAACTGACTAGTGTCCGTGTCTTCACACTTACTCCATCTCTCCAGTCAGTTTTCTTGTGAAATGTTTCTGCCTTCAGGAAAGAGTGACTTACCCTGGTTGTCATGGAAACAAGAATGTCATCACAATGTTCTCTGTGCTGTTAGCTTTCTTTGGAAACCAGGAAGGATCAATACATCAGATGCAGAGTGTTGGTCTCCTTTTTGACAGTGACCTCGCAGATAATCCAATGAATGAATGAATGAACAACCATACTATTGGACTATCAGAGACAGCATCTTCATGGAATAGGCAGTGAGGGACAGGAATTGTCACCAAATGGGTTAATGGAGGGAGTAAAGTGAAAGCACATGAACTTTTTTTTCCTTTGAGACACATACTCTTAGGATGCAGGTCCCATTAAAGACCTGCCATGACACACGAGGCCAGGGGTGTTTGTGCAGATGGGATCCAAGGACTCAGGGTCAACTAGAAAAGAGCTGCAGAGGGGAAAACATGTGAGAATGATACACCTGGATGTCAGGGGGAGGTGAATGAGAAACAGGGATGCCCCAAGTCAGCTCTCCTGAGGCGACCCCTAGTTAGAGACAGCCCTAGGACCACCCTGGATCTGGGACCCCACAGTAAGAAAAAACCATGCTGCTCCACATGCAACTCAGAGGAAGAGAGCCAGCCGGACTTTCATATCACTGTGTACCAACCAGATGAAGGCTTTCATCAGCTTCTTAGCATGGAGGAAAGGGAGGGACCTACCAGGAACTGCCATCTAGCCTGTCTATTTTTGTTGCTGTTCTTCAGTTGCTAAGTCGTGTTTGACTCTTTCTGACCCTGTGGACTGCAGCCTGAAAGGCTTCTCTATCCTTTGCAATATCCTGGAGCCTGCTCAGATCCATGCCCCTTGAGTCAGTGGTGCTATCTAACCATTCCATCCTCTTCCACCCTCTCCTCCTTTTGTCTTCATTCTTTGCCAGCATCAGGTGCATGCACGTGTGCCTTGTGGTATGGGGAGCTCACTGGTTGGGGCTAAGGTAACTCAGCCATCTCTGAGTTTGTGTGATGGGCTGAGAGGTCCTGATGCAGGGAGACTTCAGTGGCTCACTCACCAGTTTCTCCTTCTCCCTTTTGCTGAGTCGTCACATGACACCTGTGCTCTGAGAACCAGAACACAGAGTTCCCTGGAGCACAAGACTCAGGACCTCGACCAGGAATAAGTTTGTGCTGGTGATGCCCAAAGTATGTCTGTGTGGCCATCATCTACTTCATATTAGATCTATGAGTAGTGTGTGTGAACAAAGTTGTACACACGTGGCTCTGTTTGGGAAATGGTAGCTCCTGTCAGGAACACATTTGCTACTGATGAACGCTAATACATGTTTCTACAATGCGCACAGAAAGGTGGACCTACTAACTGTATTTCTGCATGTGAAGAGAGAAAGTGAGACAATAACTGCATCTTATGCATTGCACGCAGCTAAATGTTTGAAATTTATGTAAGCAAAAATTTTGAACATCAGAGCATCCATGCTGTAAAGAGAATTGGGAAAATGGCATGAAAAGTAGGCATTCACAGGAAACAGTGATTGAGTGTGCTTTTGAGGGAAGAAAGGTAGCCCCAGCTAACATGTACAGCTGGTATATATGGATGCATGGGAACTGTGTGGCCATCCCATACACCAGCATATTGAGAGTGAGCATCCAGTGTCTGGTCTCCTGTATATATCTTTCTGCATGCTTCAGACTCTCTGAAAACCTACTGTGTGTGTCTCTTAGTGTAACTCTAAGTGTTTAAGTCTCTCTCACTGGTGTCTCTCCGTGTGTGTTTCTCTCTCTCAGTGTGGATATCTCTCACTCTCAGTGTGTGTGTCTCTCTATATGTGTATGTCTCTAAGTGTGTGTGTGTGTGTGTCTCAGTATGTGTGTCTCACAATGTTTGTGTCTCTCTCAGTATGTATGTGTCTCTCAGTGTGTGTGTCTCTCAGTGTCTGTGTGTCTCTGTATTTTGTGTGTTCCCTCTTTCACAGTGTGTGTCTCTCTCGTGTGTATCTCTCTCAGTGTGTGTGTGTGTGTTTGTCTCTCTATCTCAGTGTGCATGGCTAACTCTCCGTGTGTGTGTGTGTCCCTTTTAGTGTGTGTGTCTCTGCATGACTGTCACAGTGTCTCCCTCAGTGTGTGTGTGTCTCACTCTCAGGAATGTGTGTCTCTTCCTGGATGAGGGTGTTTCTCTCAGTGTGTGTGGCCTTCTCAGTTTGCATGTCTCTGTGTGTCGCTGTGTGTGTCCCTCAGTGTGATTTTGTCTCTCTCTCACTGTGTGTGTCTCTCTCAGTGTGAGTGTGTCTGGTATTCAGTGTGTGTGTGTCCATGTTTTTGTTTTTCTCTCTGTAAGGGTATGTCTCTCATTGTGAGTGTTTCTCCGTTATGTGTCTCTATGTGTCTCTGTGTGGGTCTCTCAGGGTGTGTGACTCTCCATTACTCTAGGAGGTGGATCAGAAAAGGCAATGGCAAGCCACTCCAGTACTCTTGCCTGGAAAATCCATTGACAGAGGAGCCTGGTAAGCTGCAATCCATGGGGTCACTAGGAATCGAACACAACTGAGTGATTTCACTTTCAATTTTCACTTTCATGCATTGGAGAAGGAAATGGCAACCCACTCCAGTATTCTTGCCTGGAGGATCCCAGGGACAAGGGAGCCTGGTGGGCTGGCGTCTATGCGGTCAAACAGAGTCAGACACAACTGAAACGACTTAGCAGGAAGCAAAAAATTTCACAATTCATATGCAAACAAAAAAGACCCCAAACAGCCAAAGTAGTTCTGAAAAACAAGTATGGAGCTGGAGGAATCAACCTTCCTGACTTCAGATTATACTACAAAGCAACAGTCATCAGGAAAGTATGGTACTGGCACAAAAACAGAAATGTAGACCAATGGAACAAGATATAAAGTCCAGAAATAAGCCCATGCATCTATGGGTACCTTATTTTTGACCAAGGAGGCAAGAATATACAATGGGCAAAGACAGCCTGTTCAATAAGTGGTGCCAGGAAAACTGGATAGCTCCATGTAAAAGAATGACATTAGAACACTTCCTAACACAATATACAAAGATCAAATAAAAATGGATTAAAGATCTAAATATAAGACCAGAGACTATAAAACTCTTAGAGGAAAAGCTAGGCATAACACTCAATGACATAAATTAAAGCAAGATTCTGTATGACCCACCTCCTAGAGTAATGGAAATAAAAACAAAAGTAAACAAGTGGGACCTGGTTAAATTTAAAACTGTTTCACAGTAAGGGAACATATATGCAAGGTGAAAAGACAACCCTCAAAATGGGAGAAAATAATAGCAAATGAAACTACTGACAAAAGATTAGTTTCCAAATTATACGAGCAGCTCATACAACTCAATACCAGAAAAAGAAACAACCCAGTGAAAAAGTGGGAAAATCAAAAAGTGGGACAAAGACATAAATGGACATTTCTCCAAAGAACACATACAGATGGCTAACAAACATGTGAGAAGATGCTCATTATCACTTATTACCGTAGAAATGCATATCAAAACTACAATGAGGTATCACCCTACATGAGTCAGCATGCTCATCAACAAAAAGTCTACAAAAAATAAATGCTGGAGAGGTTGTGAAGCAAAGGGAACACTCTTGTGCTGTTGGTGACAATGTATATTGATGCAGCCTCTATTCAAAATGGTATGGATATTCCTTTAAAAACTAGGAATAAAACCACCATATAACCCAGCAATCCCACTCCTAGGCATATACCCTGAGAAAACCAAAATTGAAAATGACACATGTATATCACTGTTCATTGCAGCAGTATTTACAGTAGGAAGAACATGGAAGCAACCTAGATGTCCATCAACAGATGAATGGATAAAGAAATTGTGGTACATATACACAATGGAATACTCAGTCAAGTCACTCAGTCGCGTCTGTCTCTTTGTGATCCCATTGACTGCAGCACTCCAGACTTCCCTGTCCATCACCAACTCCTGGAGATAGCTAAAACTCATGTGCATCGAGTTCGTGATGCCATCCAACCATATCATCTTCTGTTTCCTCCTTCTCTTCTTGCCTTCAATATTTCCCAGCATCAGGGTCTTTTCAAATGGATTAGATCTTTGCATCAGGTGACTAAAATATCAGAGCTTCAGTGTCAGGTCTTTCAGTGAATATTCAGGACTGATTTTCTTGGGATTGACTGATTTGATATCCTTGCAGTCCAAGGGACTCTCAAGACACTTCTCCAACACCACAGTTTAAAAGCATCAATTCTTCAGTGCTCAGCTTTCTTTATAGTCCAACTCTCACATTCATACATGACTCCTGGAAAAAGCATTGTTTTGACTAGGTGGCCCTTTGTTGGCAAAGTAATTTCTCTGCACATTAACATGCTGTCTAGTTTGGTCTTAGCTTATCTTTCAAGGAGGAAAGGTCTTTTAATATCATGGCTGCAGTCACCATCTGCAGTGATTTTTCCCCCCTCCAAAAGAAATAAAGTCTGTCACTGTTTCCATTGTTTCATAATCTATTTGCCATGAAGTGATGGGACTGGATGCCATGCTCTTAGTTTCCTGAATATTGAGTTTTCAGCCAACCTTTTAACTCTCCTCTTTCACTTTCATCAAGAGGCTCTTTAGTTCTTCATTTTGGCCATAAGGGTTCTATCATCTGCAAATGTGAGGTTAGTGATATTCCTCTTGGCAATCTTGATTCCAGCTTGTGCTTCATCCAGCCTGGCATTTCGCATGATGTCTTTTGCTTATATCTTAAACAAGCAGGTTGATTAAATACAGCCTTGATGTACTCCTTTCCTGATTTGCAAACAGTCTTTTGTTCCATGTCCAATTCTTATTGTTGATTCTTGACCTGCATACAGATTTCTCAGGAGGCAGACTAGTGGGTCTGGTGTTCCCACCTTTTGAAGAATTCTCCACAGTTCATGGTGATCCACATAGTCAAAGGCTCTGGCACAGTCAATAAAGCATAAGTAGATATTTTTCTGGAACTTTCTTACTTTTAAGATGGTCCAGCAGATTCTGGCAATTCAATCTCTGGTTCCTCTGGTTTTCTAAAACCAGCTTGAACATCTGGAATTTAATATTTCACACATATTGAGGCCTGGCTTGGAGAATTTTGAGCATTGCTTTGCCAGTGTGTGAGATGAGTACATTTGTGTGGTATTTGAACATTCTTTGTCATTGCCTTTCTTTGGGATTAGAGTGAAAATTGAACTTTTCAAGTCCTATGGGCACTGCTGAACTTTCCAAACTTGCTGGCATATTTGAATTTGGTGCAGCACTTTAATAGTATATTATCTTAGGATTTCAGCTCAACTGAAATTCCATCACCTCCATTAGGTTTCTTCATAGTGATGCTTCCTAAGGCCCACTTGACTTCGCATTCCAGGATATCTGGCTTTAGGCGAATGACCACACCATCATGGTTATATGGACCAGGAAGATCTTTTCTGTATAGCTCTTCTGCCTATTGTTGCCACCACTTATAATATATTTTGCTTCCCTTAGGCCCATACCATTGATGTCCTTTATTGGGCCCATCTTTACATGAAATATTGCCTTGGTGTATCTAATTTTCTTAAAGAGATCTCTAGTCTTTCAAATTCTAGTTTTCTTCTGTTTCTTTGCATTTATCACAAAGGAAGGCTTCCTTATCTCTTTTTCCTATTCTTTGGAACTCTGTATTCAAGTGGATATCTCTTTCCTTTTTTCTTTTGTCTTTTGCTTCTCTTTCTTCTCAGCTATTTGTAAGGCCTCCTCAGACATCAATTTTGCCTTTCTGCATTTCTTTTTCTTGGGATGGTATTGATCACTGCCTCCTGTACAATGTCACAAACCTGTGTCCAGTGTTTTTCAGGGACTCTATCAGATTTATTCCCTTGAATCTATCTGCCACTTCCACTCTATAGTCATAAGGGATTTGATTTAGTTTGTACCTCAATGGCCTAGTGTATTTCCCTAATTTCTTCACTTTAAATGTGAATTCAGCAATAAGGTGCTTAGTGCTTATCTACAATTGTTACGTCTTCCTCTTGGATTGATCCCTTGATCATTAGACTAGCTGACCTCTCCACTGTGAGCCCTTTTCACATAAATGTGTCATTTTAAATTTAATCAGTCTCCTCATTACAAACCTTCTCAATTTATATTCCATTGAAAATACTTTTTCAGATATATCTGGTTAGTCATTCAGTCATATCCAACTTTGTGACTCTATGGACTGTAGCCCTCCTCTGTCCATAGGATTCTCCAAGCAAGAATACTGGAGTGGATTGCCATTCCCTTCTCCTGGGGATCTTCCCCACCCAGGGACTGAACCCAGGTCTTCTGCATTGCAGGCAGATTTCCTATCATCTCAGCCACCAGTGAAGCCCTTTTCAGATTTATAATAGCATTTAATCTATATTACAAATCATTCACAAAATGAAATTATAATCCCTTATTTCCCGACAGTTCCTTTTGAGATTGGTTCATATAGAGTCAGCTGAGGTTAGTGAATAGTACATATCCAAAAAGAAGTAGGGGAAATAATGTTTGTTAGTACAGTGAATACCAGTAACGGTTCTGTCTGCCATCAAGTCTGCTCTTGGCTCGTCACCATTGATTACTTCCTTTTTTAAATGTATTTTTTATTGAAAGATGATTGCTTTACAATATTGCTTTGATTTCTGCCATGCGTCAACATGAATTATACATAGGTATACATATGTCCCTCCTCTTGAACCTCCTCCCACCTCCTACCCTTTCCCGCCCCTCTAGGCTGTTTCGGAGCCTTGGTTTGAGTTCCCCAAGGCAAACAGCAGGTTGCCGCTGGCTGGCTGTTTTACGCACGGCAGTTTATTTGCTTCCATGCCACTCTCTCGTCATCCCACCCACTCCCCCCTCCCCCACCCATGTCCATAGTCTCTTCTCTGTGTCTGTGTCTCCATTGCTGCCCTGCAAATTGTTTCATCAGTACCATCTTTCTAGATTCTGTTCCCATTGATTATTTCTAAATGGTATTTCTGACAAAGCTGTGCCCTGGAGAAGTTTAGGTACTTCTTTTTAGAGTAGTCTGGTACCAGGAAAGGAGGGAGACACCGTGGTGGTGTGAAAAGATAGCTGCTATGGATAATAGCTTAATTTATAACTCGCTCTGTGCCAGGGTCCACACTGAGCGCTGAGTGCTCACAGCTCCCGGCAATGATGCTGCAAGATACTTCCCGCTATTGCCTCTGAGACTTAGAGACATCCAGTCACCTGCCCCATGTCACACAGCAGGGAATAGCAGATCCCAATAGCCTGGTTGTTGGAAACCATGCTTTTCTCCTATGCCTCTCACAAGATTCAGTTTCTGAAGGTAAAGAAATTGTGCTGTGGGCAGATTTCCTTAATTTTTTAGTTTACAGTGACTTCTGGTGCCCCTTTTCCATCTCTTGTGCTTCTGAATTATTATTCATCACTGTAGTCAAAGTGATGATTTTTAACACCTTGATTAGTCCAGTCTCAGGATGGGTGGGAATTTGCATGGTATTTCAAGCTATATTGAGAGACTAGTTAGCACTTTAGGAAAAATAAGTGGCAAACTGCTTATGAAGGTAAATAAAAACTCCAATTTTATACCACTACCACTAATATCATCCTACTACTGAATTTATTATTTATTCCTCTATGCTAAAATCGGTGTGTGTGGGTTTTTTTTTTTTTCACTGAAGTATGGCTCAGATGGTCAAAAACCTGCCTGCAGTGCAGGAGATCAGGGTTCAGTCCTTGGGTCAGGAAGATCCCCTGAAGAAGGGAATGGCTGTCCACTCCAGCATTCTTGCCTGGAGAATCCCATGGACCTGGTCCATGGGGCCACAGAGAGTCATATATGACTGAGCGACTTAATACACTTACACTTGATTTGCAATGTTGTGTTAATTTCTGCTGCTGCAGCTGTTGCTAAGTCATTTCAGTCGTGTCCGACTCTGTGCGACCCCATAGACGGCAGCCCACCAGGCTCCCCCATCCCTGTGATTATTCAGGCAAGAACACTGGAGTGGGTTGCCATTTCCAATGCATGAAAGTGAAAAGTAAAAGTGAAGTCACTCAGTCGTGTCCGACTCTTAGCAACCCTGCTGTATGGCAAAGAGATTCAGTTATACATAAATATACACTTAATTTTTCATATCCTTTGGAATTTGTTGTTTATTTTTAAATTTATTTTATTGAAGTATAGTTGATTTAAGTGTCATGTTAATTTCAACTATACCAAAGTGGTTGTTATACATAAGTATACATCTTATTTTTCATATTCTTTGGAATATAAGTTTTTTAAAAATGTATTTTATTGAAGTATAGTTGATTTACAGTGTCATGGTAATTTCTATTGTACAGCAAAGTAATTCGGTTATACCTCTATATATATACACATTCTTTTTCATATTCTCTGGAATCTGTTAAGTTGAAGGAAGCTGGTCATACCATACATTGATTTAACCACTCTTTGTTTCTCTAGATTGGAAGAAAAACAAGAATGCACTTTAAAAACCACTTCTGGTTTATAAGGTGACCCATCAATCCTCACAGTGACAGGAATCAAGATGATTTTGTCTGCGGGGTTTCATTTATTAAAATTTAATTTGCTCCTGCGCTTGACTCTGGTCGCTCTGTGCTAGCAAACTAGCTATAATTAGATTAGCAGCCTGCTAAACGCTGGTGACAGCTGAGCCTCAGAGAGCATGTGCCGGATTCCGCCCCAGCCGCTCCTCATTGGTTGCCAGCCGAGCTGCTCGCCGGTTTGATAGGTTTCCACAGAACTCTTTATGCTGCATTGGAGACACAGATACAGAAATACTCCGCTGCGTCCTGGCCACAGCCGAGGTGCTTAGCTGGTAACGTTACAGAAGGAATCAGGCACCCAGGAGAAGGCGGTCGTCTTTGTTGTGAGAACAGGGCAGTCCCCGGCTGCCGAAAGGGCTCAGGGAAAAAGTTTCAGCTCATGGTAATTACTTTGCATCTTTATCTCGCCTGCAAAACACGGCCATGCATGAAATGAAGCGTGCTCATCATGTCATCTGCTTAATTTGATCTTGCTTTGTTAATATCACGCACCCCTCCAGTGTTCCATCTCAAACAGGCACTCCCGGAGAAGGCTGAACTGGTAAACAACCAGCTTCTTCGTGCGGGAACCTTGTTTTTACCTGGATGCTAGAGTGCAAGTGCAGGGGAGCGAATCTTACTGGTTTCTTTGCTGTTTGGGGAAGCCCGACGCTGCATCCATTTAGGTGTCTCTGGAGGTGCGTTTTGGTACCCGGGCGACTTTGTTTGCATGGGTCCGGACTCTCCTGAATAATGAACCCTGGAGGAGAGATGGGAGAATCACACTTTAATTAGGACAGAGCGGTGGCCCTCCTGGTGTCAGCACGGGGTCTCAGCAGAAGTAACCTCTATTGTTTCTTCAAAGATCTGTGCAGCCTTCATTTTGGATGGGTTCTCTTTGTTTCCCCTTCTGTAGTTTTCATGAAGCCTCTTTCTTGTAGAGGATGTTTGCATATCCCATTCTTCCAGAGACACTGCAAGGTGTGTATTCGCCCTGTGCCAGACAGAATTTTTGGCTCAGGCTTTGTTTAATGGGAATGTTGTTATGGGGAGCTGACATCACAGAAGGTGGGGTTCTTGCCACTTTGATGTTTAACAACATTTAAAAATTTCTCTTTGTAGTTGCCTGGATGATTTTGCAAATCAAACAGGAAATAATCTTGAATTCTGTAATAAAGATGTTGCATTGGGAAGGAGAAAATATTTAAACAGCCAAGGCTGAGCTTAAAGAAACACAAGCAAATGCAGTCGAAGTGTTTGCTTTTCAGCGTACCTGGAGTACAGCTTCTCTGTGGAGTTCTGTTTTGTTGGGAAAGAGCCCCCGTGTTACTGTTTAGCCCCCAGACTTAAAAATTGATGTCCTCACTGTATCAGACGGTGGAGACCACAGAAACTTGTGTATTGAGTCACCAGTCACACGGCTGGCTGACTGCCACCATGCGTCTGGGATCGGTGAAGAACCCTGCTGGTATCTGAAAGCCGTCAGGAATTATCTCCCTACTCCTGAAAAGCCAGACGTTGCCATTTAAGAATCTGGTTAAAATAATTGCTTTGAATTGAAGTTATAATCTGGCTCAAGGCGTTCAGTGTGTTCTTTGGTGGAGGACAACTTCAGAATACTAACTGTGGTTTCCTTCCCCCCCCCCCCTACCTCCCAGCCCCTGCAAATTCCCTCCCTAATCCTTTCCTGGGGCATACTCTTTCTGCCAAAAAATGGTTTGTAAAAAAGAACAGGGAATATTCTGAAAGTTTGTCACTTATGGTGATAGGGTGTTGTCTGTAGTAATTAGATGCGGTTTCTTGTCGTCCGACATCTCAGTTTTGAGATACTGTGTCTGGTGAGATGATCAGTGGAGGAGTCCCCCTGCAGCCAGCTCTGACTTCCTCTTTGGATGCCCCGATGATGCAAACCACACCCCTGGTCACATCTTACTGGGTTGCATAGAGCACGGTCCAGTTCCTGGCTTTGCTCTTCCTCACCTGCCTCTTCATTTTTGCCTGACCTGCTCCCTGTGCAGATGTGGAAAGTAACCTCCTACCCACAGATGGGCTTGGACCCACACTTGGGAAGGAATTAATTGACACAATCCCGCCCTTTCTCTCCCCTTTCCTTCTCTGAATCTCATAAAACACTTCCTAAATTACCTTGGCCTTAGAGCATTCTAAGAAGTTGACTGTCTTAGAAGTAAATTATTGTTGTCAAACATACTCCGTGTGAACCTCCCTGTGAGCATTTCATTAGGCTGTGCGTCATGGGAGGCCGAGGGAAGTGGTTCTGGCTGATGCTGACTCTCAGGTTTGGATCCTGAGACTTTCTGTGTCTAGAAGGAACTTATTAAAGATGTAAACATTAATATAACGGTGTGTGAACATTGTGTAGTGATTTACTATGATATCCCAGAAGATCTTTTAACATACACGAAAGGGGCATTTTTCTATTCTGATAGAACCAGATAAATTGTTATTTATGTTGTTGCAAAGTAACAAAATCTGCACTTTTATCTTCAGATGAATCACATCTTAAGTTTTTTTAACTACAAGAAGGGAAATCTATGTATTTCTGAGATAAAGAAGCAAAAATTAGTGTCTGAGGCACTTGAACATTTTCTTCTTAAAATTCTATAGCTCTTTATTGATGAATGACATTTCTGACCTATCAAAAATAGGTCTGTGAACATGAACTGAGTATAAAACATAGTTTAAAAGTAAAACATTATCTTATATAAGTAATACTTTCTAACCTTTTCTTTTAGAGTTTTATAATCACAGTAGGAAAAATGATAATCAGATTAACAGTGAAAAGTCCTTCCGTGTAGAATTTGATGTTCCACAAAGAAACTGTGGTGAACAGGGTCTGAAAGTTCTAGTGGAAAGAAAGGAGGAACGGTCAGTGGGCTCTGTGAAGTGAGGAGCTGCAGAGTTGTGCCTGCAGGTGGCTTTCTGGCTGGCTCCCTGGGCATCTGTGGCATCAAAAGCACTGAGGGAGGGACTTCCCTGGTGGTCCTCGGGTTGAGACTCCACCTTGCAATGTGCAGGACTTGGATTCAGTCCCTGGTCAGGGAACTCAGATGCCACATGCCACAAAGCCACCAAGACCCGACACAGCTAAATTAAATAAATGATTTTTTTTAAAGCAGTGAAGGAAGTCTGTCATTGGCAATTGATAAATATCGTAGGGTTGACACTCCAGAACCTGCCTGGGCTGTGAAAATGTTTTTGGAGACATTAGGCCTCTTCTAGGGGCTTCCCAGGTGGCGCTAATGGTAAAGAACCTGCCTGCAGATGCAGGAGACAGAAGCGACGCGGGTTTGATCCCTGGGTTGGGAAGATTCCCTGAAGGAGGGCATGGCAACCCACTCCAGTATTCTTCCCTACTGGACAGAGGAGCCTGGGAGGCTGCGGTCCACAGGGGCGCAAGGAGTCGGGCACGACTGAAGCAACTTAGCACGCATGCGTGCACTCACTATCACTTGTGGTCTTCTTTGTGGTCTGTGATAAATGTCATAAATAGAAACTATCATGCATTTTCTTGCTATTTTTGCTTCTCAGAGTGCACACTAGATTGTTGCATAAAAGTATTTTTATTTCAATAGATTTATATCATGTGGGATTCAAATAATTTTTAATATATCCAGTAATTTAAAAATGCATCATTGGGAGTTCTGTGGTGGTTAAGACTTTGCCTTACAATGGAGGGGGTGCAGATCGATCCCTGGTCAGTTAGCTGAGCTACCACATGCCTTGTGGCCAAAACACCAAAACATAAAAAACAGAAGCAATATTGTAACAAACTCAATAAAGACTTTAAAAATAGTCCACATGAAAAACTCTTTTAGAAAATAAGAAATAAAAACACATCTTAAAGGAATCTCAAAATTCCTTCCTAACTGTTGTGCTCTGAGTAATTCAGGGATTGCTTTTGGAACTGCCTGCATTGCCAGGAATTATCATCTGCTATTGGATGCCTCGGAGAAGGCAATGGCACCCCACTCTAGTAGTCTTGCCTGGAAAATCCCATGGATGGAGGAGCCTTGTAGGCTGCAGTCCATGGGGTCGTGAAGAGTCAAACACGACTGAGTGACTTCACTTTCACTTTTCACTTTCATGCATTGGAGAAGGAAATGGCAGCCCACTCCAGTATTCTTACCTGGAGAATCTCAGGGACTGGGGAGCCTGGCAGGCTGCTGTCTATGAGGTCGCACAGAGTCGGATATGACTGAAGCGACGCAGCAGCAATAGCAGCAACATTAGATGCCTGTTGGCTCTTTTATTTGTTTAATTAGCTCTTTTATTTACTTCAGTCATTTATTTTGTATGTGGTCATTAAAGAGAAGCCTGTAAAATCTGGGCTTGAAATATAGCACTTCTGTTTGACCTTACTATGATTAAGGCTTTCTGCTCACTTGTTAATTTGATGGAAAATGGAGAAGGCAGTGGCACCCCACTCTAGTACTCTTGCCTGGAAAATCCCATGGCCAGAGGAGCCTGGAAGGCTGCAGTCCATGAGGTCGCTGAGGGCTGGACACGACTGAGCGACTTCAGTTTCACTTTTCACTTTCGTGCATTGGAGAAGGAAATGGCAACCCACTCCAGTGTTCTTGCCTGGAGAACCCTGGGAACGGGGGAGCCTGGTTGGCTGCCATCTATAGGGTCACACAGAGTCAGACACAACTGAAGTGACTTAGCAGCAGCGATAGGAGCAGACAGATTTTGGGGGCTTTCCTGGTGGCTCAGTGGTAAAGAATCCACCTGCCAGTGCAGGAGATGTGTGTTTGATCTCTGGTCTGGGAAGATCCTCTGAAGAAGAAAATGGCAACCCACTGTATATTCTTGCCTGGAGAATCCCATGGACAGAGGAGACTGGCAGGCTACAGTCCACGGGGTTGCAAAGAGCTGGACACCACTTAGGTACTAAACAACAACCACCACCACCTTTATACTTGCTGTCTGTGGTTAAATATGTCCTTGAAAAAGTTGTCAAAGCAAGAACACTGAGCTTATAAATGAAATGGTTATATAAGAACTAACACAGTTTGGTTTACCTCCCTGTTTGTTATTGTTTTCTTTCAAGTTTATTGACCAAGTTTTAAAAGAATTATCATTTTCTGTTACTGTATACAGTTAAGAGCCTGCCTATTTTTGTCAAATAGAAAAGCAATAGCTATCTCTTTTTTGCCTCTATTTTTAGCTATTTTGTGCAGTGGAGAGTACTTGAAGGGAGCAAGGATTCCCTGCAATTCCTGCCTGCAACTGGGCAAACACTTACTCCCCTCTCAGGTAAGTCAACTGCTTTGTTTTGATCCATTCTGAGCAGAAAATATTGATTCTCTCTGAAACCCATGTCAGTATCGCACTAAGACAGAGAGAGAGAGGTTTCAGATACTTTGCTATCTGGCAAGAAAAAGGCATCCCGCTACTGAGGTCCTGCAAGACCAAAAATATTGATAGCAGTAATGATGATTTCCTTTCCCAGGGGTTTCCATGTTGTTGTTGATATGTCTGCTGGCAGTTACAGTCTTTTAAGGGCCATGTCATATTAATAGTTACTAGTAATCTCCCTGATATCTGGAAGTGCATGAATTTGAAGACAAAATGAAATGAATGACAGTGAGAAGCACTGTGTACTTGGAGAATGAGGTGCTGCTTTCTGGCTCACCTAATGCTGTGGGGCTAACAGCAAGTGCCCTAGGGTTTGGGACACAGAGATCTCTGTGGGACAGCCTCCCACAGGAGGTCACATCAAGAGGACAGAGCCTCGATGCCAACCAGGGGACAGGCCAAGAGGGTGGGACAGGTATTGGAGGGTGAATGTTTGTGTCCATCCTGGGAAAGACTGAAGGCAAAAGGAGAAGAGGGCAGCAGAGGATGAGATGATTGGATGGTGTCACTGACTCAATGGACATGAGTTTGAGAAAGCTCCAGAAGATGGTGAAGGACAGGGAAGCCTGGTGTGATGTGGTCCATTGGGTTGCAGAGTCAGACATGACTGAGCAACTGAAGAATAACACGACATAAAGGACATCCCTGGGTGCTTTGTCCCACGTCCATACCACTACCAGATTCCTTCCTGATGGTGAGCGTGGAAGCTCCCTACAACCAGACACATCTCATGACGGAGCTGAGGAAGTGGCTGAGCAGAGATCAGTGTTTAGGGGCTTCCTCCACTTTGACAGAGGGACTGAGATCCCACTGTCACCAAATGAGGTTGGGAATATTTAGGAAAGAGAAGCAGCTCTCCGATTAACACAGGACTGCAGGGACCTGACAAGTGGTGAAAAGCAACTCTTATGAAATCACTGAGTTAGAGACTTGGTGTCCATGTCCCTGAGTGACCATGTGCTTTGGTTTCATTGCCAGCCTTCCTCCAGCCTCTTTTCCAGCATTCATATGTAACACACCTTTTTACCTGGACAGCATACCACGCATTTTATAGTTATTTATTATTGCATCATGCAGAACTTTATTGGGTAGACGGTCTCGGCCTCCAGCAGTCTGAGCATCTAACTCAGGCTGACAGATGAGAATCAGCTCCTGCCTAGTGGAATTCTACAGTGTGTGGAAAGAGAGATTCAGGAAAAAGCCAACAACACGTATCAGTGATCTACCCAGAAATCCATCGATGTTATACCATGTCACCTTATCCCAGATGTGAGAAGCTCTGACATGAAAGCCTTGGGCTCCTTTTGGCTGGAGGAAACTTGGTGTCTCCTGTTCCCAGCCCCCAGGTTGTAGAAAGGCACCTGCTCACAGATGGATTTTATGGAGGTCGCCTCCAACAGAGCCTGTCTTTCCAACTCCACTTGTTCTAGGAACCCACCCATCTTGATTTGCCCTCAAGTGCAGAGTTTTCTGGAATATGAGACTTTCAAGTGCTAAAAGCAGGACAAGTCCCCAGCAACAAGGGGCGTCTTCATCCCTCTTATGATTCCCTGCACCACCCCCCTCCCCTCCACCCAACAGCTGGCTCCTGACAGTAAGGGAATTGGCCGCCCAGGTGACGCCAGTGGTAAAGAACCTGCCTGCCACTGCAGGAGACAGAAGAGACGTGGATTTGATCCCTGGGTCGGGAAGATCCCCTGGAGGAGGAAACGGCTGTGCCCTCTAGTATTCTTGCCTGGAGAATCCCATGGACAGAGGAGCCTGGAGGGCTGCAGTCCATAGAGTTGCAAAGAGTCAGACAGGACTGAACACACATGCACAGAAACCAGGAAAGTACAGGGCGTGGCACGTGGAGCAGACACAGGCGTCACCTCAGCTCCTCTGCTTACTGGCCCTGCCAGTGGCTCTCGCCTCAAGCCTCAGTTACCCAAGTAAGAACACAAACACACTCCTGAGGATTTGGGGGAGGTCACATGGCAGCCACGGGAAGTGTCAGGGCAAGTGTAGGCCTGGAAGAGTAGGGCCACTCTTCCTCCCCCCTAGATAGGCTGCCTGGAGGAGACAGTGAGTTACCTTCACAGTGGCATCGTCTTGAGCTTGTCAGTATTACTGTTCGGCCAGATCTTGCATCAGGGAGAGGAGAAAGGAGTCAACCCTGCCAGTCATTAACAGTGTCGCCAGGTGGTAAGCTCTAGCTCTGGGCCCCGCGTCCAATTCTCAAATAATGCCAAATCACTATGTGCTGCTGCTGCTGCTGCTGCTGCTGCTGCTGCTAAGTCACCTCAGTCATGTCCAACTCTGTATGACCCCAGAGACGGCAGCCCACCAGGCTCCCCTGTCCCTGGGATTCTCCAGGCAAGAACACTGGAGTGGGTTGTCATTTCCGTCTCCAAGGCATGAAAGTGAAAAGTGAAAGTGAAGTCGCTCAGTTGTGTCTGACTCTTCGCGACCCCATGGACTGCAGCCTACCAGGCTCCTCCGTCCATGGGATTTTCCAGGCAAGAGTACTGGAGTGGGGTGCCATTGCCTTCTCCCATTGTGTGCTGCTGCTGCTAAGTTGCTTCAGTCGTGTCCGATTCTGTGTGACCCCATTAACTGCAGCCCGCTAGTTACTTTAAATTGTTTTTGTATCAGTTCTCCCTTAGGTAAGCCAGAAACAGACAAAAAGAACTCTAGAGATTGCTATGAAAAGCATAGTTTCTGTCTTATTGTCCAAATGTTTTCAGTTGCTTTAGGCTATTTTCACATGTAAAGTTTGTTAAAACTTTGTTCTTTTCTGAGTTTACAATGCCAAATAAGTCGCTTTATGAAGAATATGTATTACTGTTGTCATTAACATTTCTCACCACTCCTCGATGTGTTCATTTAAGATTATTACGCTTTTAAAGTACAAGATGGGTCCTTTTTTTGTTTTCTTGAAAGTGATCTCTTCTTTAAGGAAACTAAAAAAGAAAAGGCAGGCATAAAATGACCTTATCAGGTTCTTTGGGTCAGACTGTTGAGTGTTTTCACCCTAGAAGCTCAGTGCTCCTGTGTAGTATGTATGTGAGTCACCTTTCTGGGACACACAGCCACCAACCTTTGTGCATTATTCATGTGATTGAATTTCAGGAAGTAAGTTGTAATGTTCCCTTTGGTTGTAGTTGCTTGTTATCTTAATCAAACTTAAGCAATTGATAAAGTCAGTTTTCTCCCAGAAAGTGGCCTTTTTCAAAACCTCTCGGGATGGAGTTTTGTTCCTTTAGAGCATGAGTGCTGGGGACTTGAGATTACTGGCAGTAGAAACAACCTTGCACGTTTGTTTGTGTGTTAAATGGCCCTAACCGGGCATAGCCGCTAGCTTTCCGCATCACTTCTTCTCCATTTCAGTGTCTCACGAAGCTGGTCATCTGTAGAAAGGAATCTAGTTCTTGTCCATGACTCATCTTCCTTTCATGCCAGCATCTCTGACTTCTGCCTTTTCCCACATCAGCTCTCTGCCAGGCCAGTGACTCCAAGCTCAGGTTCCATGAGGCCTGTCGGCTGGCTCCTCGAAACTGTCAAGGCTGACCTTGAGCAGGTCTCCTGGGGCTAGGGAGAGCCAGCCACCAACGAGAACCTGACCCAACACGCTGCCTTTTAGAAAAGAAGAGGGAGATGGGGAGAACCTCTGAAAATAGCAGCTGAGATTTCAGTTGTTTTATTTCTCTCATAAAAATTGAAGACTTTTGGAAGAATAGAAATAGGGATAGTCCCCTCTCTAAAATAAAACTCCAGGACTCAGTGGTTGAGACGTGACCTTCCAATGCAGCGGGTGCAAGTTCCATCAAGTTCCATCCCTGGTCAGGGAGCTAAGATCCCCCATGCCTAGTGGCCAAAAAAAAAAAAAAAAAAAACCACCACAAAAAAACATAAAACAGAAGCAATATGGTAACAAATTCAATAACGACTTTAAAAATGGTCCAGATAAAAAAAACTCCTTTAAAAAAAACTTACATAAATAAAGTTCCCCAGTACACAGATTCTATTTGTGAGGATTTAGCACACATTTCGGAGAAGGCAGTGATACCCCACTCTAGTACTCTTGCCTGGAAAATCTCATGGACAGAGGAGCCTGCTAGGCTGCAGTCCATGGGGTCATGAAGAGTCAGACGCGACTGAGCGACTTCACTTTCACTTTTCACTTTCGGGCATTGGAGAAGGAAATGGCAACTCATTCTAGTGTTCTTGCCTGGAGAATCCCAGGGACTCTGGGGGAGCCTGGTGGGCTGCCGTCTATAGAGTCGCAGAGTCGGACACGACTGAAGCGACTTAGCAGCAGCAGCAGCACACATTTATTATGAAGTTCAAGAAGCCACTACTGATTGCAATTTAAATTATTAAATTACCAATTAAGTGATTTGGCATACTTAAAATGCTCTTTTCTTAAATGAAAGATATATTTTGTAGGTTGCTATGTGCACAGTTTGTTGTTCATTGTTAATGGCTGTTACACTTTAAGTCAATTCATTTTCAATGTCGTTTCTTTTCTGCAGAGAGCAGCAGAAAAGTTAAGGCTGTTGTCTATGGAAGGCCTGCTCTGGGGCGGGTTCACAGCTCCCTCTGCAGTCCTCACAAGCCCTGTAAACTAGTCTCTATGGTGTAGACAAGGGCACAGGGATCATACAGAGGGCGACCATGTGATCAGACACACGCTGGGTATAACACCCAGGCCACCTTGACTCTTCTGTCAAACCCCAGACCTGAATATCGTTGCTTAGTGATAGAGTCCTAAATGGTACAGGAAGATCGGTTGAGGGAAATTGGGCTATGGGGAAAAGGGTGGGAAAGTTTCCAGAGGACATAGCTGTCTGGTGGAATATTATGAGACCCTAGAAGCCAGGGACTTCCTTGGAGGCTCAGTGGTAAAGAATTTTCCTGCAGTACAGAAGAAGCAGGTTCGATCCCTGGATTGAGAAGATCCCCTGGAGTAGGAAATGGCAACCCACTTTAGTATTCTTGCCTGAAAAACTCCATGGACAAAGGAGCCTGGCATGGGCTACATTCCATGGGGTTACAAAAGGGTGGGAGATTACTGAATGACTGAGCATGCATGCTGGAAACCAGGGCAAGTCCTCAATGAATAACAGAAGGAAAGGGGCCAAAAAGCCAAGTGATAAAGAGGCCATCAGAGCAGGTACACACCTTCAGAAAAACCAGGCCCTCCTGTCTGGTCTGTTCTCCAGCCTGCTGGGTATCTGCTACATCACTGTGATTGAGAAAGCATTTGTGTGTTTTGAATACTGACGTTCAAAACCACATGACACTGTTCAGGACCGTGTGATCCTTGAGCACTGGAGTGTCCTCTCCACACTGGTCTCTCTTCAGTAGCCCAATGCTGTGGTCTCAGTGGGTGTGTGTCCCTCCCCAGATTCCTACGCTGAACTCTGGGTGGCTCCTGTGATGGTGTTAGGAGCTGGGGCCTCTGGGAGGTGCTGGAGTCCTAAGGGTGGGGCCCTCCTGAATGAGATTGTGCCCTCTACAGTGAATGCTCCAAGGAGAAGCCCCACCATTTCTGCCATGTGGGGACACAGTGGGGAGCTGCAGCCCAGAAGAGATCCCTACCAGAACACAACCATGCTAGCCCCACGATCCTGGATGTCCAGCCTCTACAACTGTGGGAAATAAACATTTGTTGTTCATAAGCCACCCAGTCTGTGGCATTTGATATATATATATAATATATATATATAGCGCCAAAACATAACTAAGACACCTAGGATAAAGGTAGTTGCTGTATAATACAGGGAGCCCAGCCTGCCACTCTGATGGCCTAAGGTGTGGGGTAGGGGGAGGGAGGGAAGCTTAACAGGGAGGAGATATACATGTATAATTATGTCTGAATCTCATTGTTATACAGCAGAAAACAATGCAACACTGTAAAGTAATTTTCCTCCAGTTAAAAATTAAATTTAAAAGATGTGGTTGAATATTCATTTCTGTTATTTTGTTAGGTACTGTGTTCACAGATATAACAGAAAACCTGAACATCCTCCTAATCTGAGTTTCTTCTTTGGGGACTTCCTCCTATTTGGCAGAGGAGGTGAAATTCTTTCTCGCACACCTGGTCTTTTTGGGCTGGTTGGACAGACTTAACTCTTGTAGGTTCATCTGAACCTGTTGCTTTTACTTGAGTCTCATGGGCCTGATGCTCCAAAAGACAGACTTAGAGCTGGGCTCAGCAACATCCTTGGTCAAAGAGAAGCAGCTTTGACTAGGACAGTCAGTGGAAGGACCCTCCTCTGGACCAGCGGAACTCATGGTTCTTTACCCCATGTGCCCACAGAGGCATCAAACCTTGCAGACTCTCCCTGTGCCCCAGAGCATTGGTATTGTCATCTCTTTGTCACCAAACAGCTCCATTCATAACTTTGCCATTTGCTTGTCAACTTGCCTTCGTCTTTGCTCTCAGACCAGTCCACTTAGTAAGCAGAAAATTCTGAAACCCTGTTTTCCTCTAAATTACTGAAGGACTGAGCATGCATGCTGGAAACCAGGGCAAGTCCTCAATGAATAACAGAGGGAGCAAGAATTACTTCCTGCTCCAAAAATCCTGTTTCTTTCTGGTTGTTGTTGTTTAGTCGCTAAGTTATATCTGACTCTTTTGCCACCCCATGGACCCTAACCTGCCAGCTCCCCTGTCCATGGGATTTTCCAAGCAAGAATACCGGAGTGGGTTGCCATTTCCTCCTCCAGGGGATATTTCCAACCCAGGGATCAAACCCAAATCACCTGCATTGGCAGGTGGATTCTTTACTGCTGAGTCACCAGGGAAGCCCTTCTTTCTGGTTACCTTCCTGGTTACCTCTGACATTACCTATAAATGTCAGAGTGAAAGTGAAAATCCCTCAGTCGTGTCCAATTCTTTGCAACCCAATGGACTGTAGTCTGTCAGGCTCCTCTGTCCATGGAATTCTCCAGGCAAGAATACTGGAGTAGGTAGCCTGTCCCTTCTCCAGGGGATCTTCCCAACCCAGAAATCTAACTGGGGTCTCCTGCATTGCAGGCAGATTCTTTATCAGCTAAGCTACCAGGAAGCTTGGTAGTTAAAGCCACTTCTCAACTGGGCTACCCACCTTCACCTAAAGTCAATGTCCATCTCTGTCCTCCTGTTCCCCACATATTTTGCTCATCAGAGTTTGTGAGCTTTTCCTTGCCTGGAATTCCTTATCAATTCCTGTCTTCCAGAGTCTGGGAATTCCTTTGAGGCCCATTGTAAAACTTACTTTTTCCATTTAAAAAAAAAAAAAAGGCTTTTGAGCAAAATCCAAGAGTTTTTGCCAGTCGTTCATTCAAATTTCTTCACAATTAAATATATACCAGATATATTTATCAGTAGTCTTGAAATTATTTTTTGCTTGAAGTATTTATATGATTCTCAAGTTCCATAGCAAATTGATATAAAATTTGTCCCTTAATGCAAAGACTTCCCAGGCTCTAAGTAAGAAAGTGAAAAACAAGTAAATCAGAAAGAGAAAAACAAATATCATATATTAACACATATATATGAAATCTATAAAGATAATGGTGATGGAACAATTTGCAGGGCAGCCGTAGAGACACAGACATAGAGAAGAGACTTGTGGACACAGCAGACAGGGAAGGAGAGGGCAGAACAAATTGAGAGAGTAGCACGGAAACATAGACATTGCTGCTGCTGCTGCTGCCAAGTCACTTCAGTCATGTCCGACTCTGTGCGACCCCATAGACAGCAGCCCACCGGGCTCCCCCATCCCTGGGGTTCTCTAGGCAAGAACACTGGAGTGGGTTGCCATTTCTTTCTCCAAGGCATGAAAGTGAAAAGTCAAAGTGAAGTCGCTCAGTTGTGTCCAACTCTTAGCGACACCATGGACTGCAGCCTACCAGGCTCCTCTGTCCGTGGGATTTTCCAGGCAAGAGTACTGGAGTAGGGTGCCACTGCCTTCTCCAACATAGACATTACCATATGTAAAATAGATAGCCGGTGGGAAGTCGCCCTGTGACTCAGGGAGCTCAAACCAGTGCCTGTGACAACCTGGAGGGGTGAGATGGGTGGGAGGTGGAAAGGAGATTCAGGAGCGAGGGGACATAGGTGTATCTATGGCTGATTCATGCTGATATACGGCAGAGAACAACACAAAGTTGTAAAGCGATTATTCTTCAATTAAAAACGAATAACACTGCCCAGGCTCTCAGTTGTTTGCTGTTTATTAAGAGCAGTGCTATACAAGCCACCCCTGGTGTCCACATGGCACACCGGGAGGACGTGGGCTGAGGCTGAAATCCGAGAAGAGACTGCAGGTTGTTTTTGCTGCATTCATGGAGTTCTGTGTCCTGATGAACTTCCTGGAGAGGGAAGAAGCTATTTATCAACCCAGGAAGCCCTCCACGAAAATAACAATTTTATTCCCCAACACAGAATGGAAAGCAATTGTCAGTTCTTAAATGTCCATAATAGACTGACATCTAAATAGACACGTGGAAACACAATCAAGAAGAAAATAACAGGATCTCCTTCGAGAGGTAAAACAGACCCGCTGATAGCAAGAAGCTCAAGTAGAAACTGGATCAAAATCCCACTCACTGAGGGGCCCGTGGATCAGTGTTCCGCTCCTGTATGGAGGCCCTTCTTATCCCTAAATATGCGTATATACATAATTTTTATTCCGTGTACTCATGGTGCCTCAATCTGTGAGTGCAGGCAGGTCCTTTTCTCATTCTTGGAGAACGTGTTGTTATTGTTGCTTTGTTGTTAAGTCTCGTCTGATGTGTTGCCACCCCTGTAAGCCACCAGACTCCTGTATCCATGGGATTTCCCAGGTGAGAATACTGGAGTGGGTTGTCATTTCTTCCTGCAGGGATCTTCCCGACCCAGGGATCAAACCCGTCTCTTACATTGGCAGGCGGATTCTTTTACCACTGAGCCACCAGGGATGCCCACCTGAGGACATAAGAGTGCTTATTGTTGTGGTTTGTGTTACAGGAAGTTGCCTCTACCAGTTTCTCATAGACTATAAGAGGTGTGAGGGTGGGAATTTTGTGTTAACTCAGCGTGTCTTTAGAACCCAGCACAGCCTCTAACATGAGAGAGGCCTGAGAACAGTTTGTGGGGATTAACAGAACTGAAGATGTTCTGCACGTGTGGAGGGTGGTTATGGGTTTCTCGTCTGCTGCTGTACGAATGTGACGTGTCTGCAGATATAGGCCGTGGCCACGTGGGGGTTAACAGGGCCAGCGGCCCAGGACTTGTGTCTGTTATATAATGTGCTGCATTCTGCTTTTATGCAGCTGTTTATTCCTTGCTGCATCCCTTGAACGCTGCTGGTTGCACACGTGGTGTTGGTGTCCATCACTTGTGTACAGGGCTCACTTTTCCACGGGGCATGCTGCCCATCTAAGGTGGCCTCCAGGAGTGAGAGTGGAGTCAGGTGCCTCATTCGGGGCCTTGGAGAGCAGCTCTTTTATTCTAAACATCCTTCAGTTACTAAGCATTTGAGTAAGAGATACTCAGTATGATTGAGAAAAACTATATAAACTCGTGCCCTTAAATCTCCCATTAAGAAGCAGGAATTGAAGAAGACACTTTATGCCAGATCTGCAGCATTTTAGGGTTTCTCATTGTACTATATTAATGACACTTGACATTATGTGTGTTTGCAGTGTGTCTTATTAGTCTTAAGTATGACTGTGTTTCAGAGCACTTTTTGATAATTAGACATTTGCATCCAATCGATCTCTTATTTTTAGTGCTATTGAAATCCACTTTTGAAGTGCTACGTGAAGTGTTCTTAAATTTTAAAATAATAAGTAGTGACTTTATTGGCACTTAGCCATGTCTGTGAGTAGGACGGCCATGTGGTTCTGCTGAGGGTATGTCGTAGAGAGTGCAATTTCTGTTTTCTGCTTGTGCCTTATTGCCGTGATGTATACAAACGGCCTCCTTCAGATTCCAGTCTCCTCCCAGGTCAGTAAGCTGATGACCTTACCGAGGCCCAAAGAGAGTGATGCTCTCAAATGCGTTTTGGAGCCGGAGCATTTCGCAGTGAAGACATGGGCGTGCTAGTGGACAGAAAGCTGCAGAGTGTAAGGAAGTACACGACGTGGCTCAAGGAGGAGACTGTGGAGCTGGGGCTGCGCCTGGCATTTACCCAGCGCTTCCCAGGGGCCAGGCGTGGTGCTGAGTCCCCTGTATGCATCACCTCCTGAGGTTCTCACAGAAGGAAGTCGTTGAACAAAGCAGGTAGATTCCAACCCTGCTTTGGCTGCAGATCCACCCTTCTCTCTCGATTGTGCTCAGTCGTGTCCAACTCTTTGCAACCCCATGGACTGTAGCCCACCAGGCTCCTCTGCCCATTGGATTCTCCAGGCAAGAATACTGGAGTGGGTTGTCATTTCCTTCTCCAGGGGATCTTCCCAACCCAGTGATCAAACCCACGTCTCCTATATTGACAGGGGAATTCTTTACCACTGAGCCACCTGAGAAGCCCCATCCTTACCGACTTGCCAGAGTGTGTCGCATGTGATGGTTTTGCTGTGCTCAGCGTTTCTCAGGCTTTGGAAGTCAATGTGTTTTTCCTTCTTAGGAACCACATTCTTTCAGCAGGTTAGATTGACTGAAGGCTTCTCTGACCATAGGATCCCCTTCAGGCGAGTTTATCCCGTGGCGTCCCTGAAGAGACAGTGCTGTCCCTCAGCTCTGTCCTCACTGTGGGGCCAGAATGCCTCTCCTGTCCCCCACCAGGGATACAGGTCATGGGCTTTGTTCCCAGCCCTCCGACTGCAGGCTCCTGATCAGCAGTAGCCGTTTGCTTTCTTCATACAGACTTAGGCATTTTCCTAAGCACTTTCACTTCACCCACTTGGCAGTGGGGGAATGTTATCCTAGTACTGCGAACGAGGAGGCCGACACCTGAGAGACGGTGACACTTCAGAGTAGCGTGTCTCACGCAGAAAGAGCCGGGATCCAAGCCCTTCTGCCTCCCGCTCCATCCTGGCTCCCAAGACCAGACCTCAGACCTCTGCTGGGACCAGCACCTCCTGGGTCCATCATAGAATCAATGGCTCACCTTTGTCAGTGGTTTTCGAACTCGGTTTCTTCAGGTACTGGAGATTTGAGGCTCTGCTCCAGCCCAGACCCTCTGCGTCTGCCTGTTTTACATATTGATGTCCCAATGATATCAACTTGAGGAAAGCTGCCGCTGAAAACTGCTTCAAAAGACAGCTGAGTCCCAAAGTTCTTACTATACCTGAAGCTCTGGTCTCTAGGGGCCAGTGCCAATTTTTTGAAATATCAATGAAATTGATATAAACATGAATAAATGTTCAGTAGCAAAATGTTGGGCTTCCCTGGTGGCTCAGACAGTAAAGAATCTGCCTGCCAGTACAGGGACATGAGAGACGCAAGTTTGATCCCTGGGTCAGGAAGATTCCCTGGAGGAGGATGTGGTAACCCACTCTAGTATTCTTGCTTGGAAAATTCCATGTTTAGAGGATCCTGACAGGCTATAGTCCATGGGGTCTCAAAGGGTGGAACAGGACTGAGCAATTAACACTTTCACTTTCACTTGCTTTATACCTGGTAGAGTATGCTAGGATTACAAATAACTTCATAATTAATAGTAAGGGATAATAACAACTTTCTGTCTTTCCATTAAAATGTTTATTTTACTGCCTGCGAATGTATATTTAGAGAGGCTGTATGAAAGGCCAGATTGTCTCACCCTCCAGAGTCACCCCATGGCTGTCTTCATTATTTTACTGACTTGCTGTATTCCCAGTCCCTTCAGGGCCCAAATGATGCTTTCAAGTCATATATCTGGTTTAGAGCTCCTCTAATAAAATGACATTTGCAGAGAGAATGTGCCATCCTTCACAGTTCACTTTTGAATTCGATGAAATGGTCCCCTTTCTTTCCATAAGGCATGGTGTCCTCTTTAGTCTTAGGAGAGATTTGCGGAGCGGGACTGTATATGCTGCTTTCTATAGCGCTTTCCTGCTGGCTCAGACGATAAAGAATCTGCCTGCAATGAGGAGACCTGGGTTTGATCCTTGGGTGAGGAAGGTCCCCTGGAGAAAGAAATGGCAACCCACTCCAGTATTCTTGCCTGGAGAATTCCTCGGACAGAGGAGCCTGGCAGGCGGGCTGCAGTCCGTGGAGTCGCAAAGAGTCAGACATGACTGAGCCCCTAACAGGTTCATTTTCATGAATATGAACACTTAGTTTAATAAACCAATTTCTATTTCTCCCATTTCTCTGATTTGAGAAAGATTTAAACACGATTCTCTATCGATTGCGTGCCCTGGAATTTGTGTGGAAGTTTCGAGAACACTGAAGCCAGTTCTGAGTTAGGCCCTTGTCCTTGGCCAGCCCCCTCCTTGGAGTGTGAGGAGGGGCTGCAGGAGGGGAAGTGATATTTTGTCCACAGAACCATGAAGGACAGATTTTTCGGCCTTCACGCTAGGTCTTGGATCAGAGGGCTCCCAAGGTGAAACCCATGCACGTCCACTCGCTGCCTTGTAAATTTGATTGCTTGTAAATCTGTGACATTTTCCCTTGTAACAACAGTTTTATCTCTCATGGACATAAATACTGTCTCTGACAGTGGCGGAGTCTGGTGCCATGGATATTCTTTTAGCGATGGTAAAAACTCTGTAATAAAGCTCTGAGGTTTTAGAATGACAATGAAATGCTCCAACAAAGGGCAAGGACAAGCTGAAGTAAAACCTTCACAGACGAGTGGTTTTATTTCACATCAGCTCTCCGGTTCTGATGCTGCCATCGGAGGCTGCCTCCCTGCCTTGTCCCCATGAAGCTGGGGGCTTCAGCAGGCAAGGCTCATGAAGGACTTCATCACTTGAAGGTCATTGGTGGCTAAGCTATGATTTCTATAGTTCTGAGAACTTAGAGATCTCGCTCAACCTAGTCCTTTGTGCAGGGCATCTGTTTAGTTGATTAAAGTTTATATTTGACTGCTGCCTCCCTCAGCAGTGGTGCTGAAAACATGGGTGTCTTAGATTCAGTCATTTAGTTTTGTGACTTGATTTACTTCAGGGTGTCTTGGTTTTATGGTTTTACTCTTCCTCAAAAAAGACGTAGTAGAATCTGAACTCAAAGCCATAATCTTCTATTACTCAAGATACATTTCTTTCCCTGGCCATTTTTATTTCTATTAGCACTCGTGATTACACTTGGCAGTTATTCTATTTGGTGTGATAAATGGATTACAACCAAAATAAGAACCAAAATAATTGTGTTACCTTGAAAAGACACTCACTTGGAGCAACACTGTAAACATGCTAACATTATAATGATATGACAGTGTGTTAGAGAAACAGGTGTAATGTAGAGACATTGATAATAACTTTTACTTCTGAGTAAAAGTTATTCATTTTAAAAGTCACATGGCCCTTATTTATTTTTTGATCAGGAGATCATCTTTTAGAAAAAATACATTTCATAGAAGTAAAATACTGTTGAAACAAATTTTTTACTTTAGAAATATAGAGTTTCTAAAATTGTGATTCATCTTTTAGAAATTTTTGTTTGTTATACCTGATGTATGATTCTGTCCTTTTCCCAAAATGTGTCACCAGTTAGCAAGATTCAGCTGCAGTGAACTTGTTTTGCTCAAAAGAAAGGCTGATGTCTGCATACAATCTTAGAAAGTCCGTGTTTTCCTCTCATCATTTATGTAAGATTGACTTGAGTTTTTCCCCACAAAACCTAGCAGAGGACACAGCGTGATCTGAAAAATATTAACAATACTAACAACATGAACAGTAATAGTTAATAACAACAGCTGACATTTATTGGATGCTTGCTGTGCATTCTGCCTCCTTTTAAGGCTCCACCTGGATTTTCTCACTTGATGCTCACCACGTGGTTCAGATCCCTGTATTAGGAGGAAACAGAGGCACACAGGTCCTGTCCCCGTGGGACTGTTTTCCACTTGGGTCCATGACTGTAGGTCTGGTTGGACCCTTGTCCCATAAGTAAACACTGCCTTTGGGTGGACCTCTACAGAGAAGAGCAGAAATATTACTTTGCCAACAAAGGTCTGTCTAGTCAAAGCTATGGTTTTCCAGTGGTCATGTATGGATGTGAGACTTGGACTGTGAAGAAAGCTGAGCACCGAAGAATTGATGCTTTTGAACTGTGGTGTTGGAGAAGACTCTTGAGAGTCCCTTGGACTGCAAGGAGATCCATCCAGTCCATTCTGAAGGAGAGCAACCCTGGGTGTTCATTGGAAGGAATGATGCTAAAGCTGAAACTCCAGTTCTTTGGCCACCTCATGCGAAGAGTTGACTCATTGGAAAAGACCCTGATGCTGGGAGGGATTGGGGGCAGGAGGAGAAGGGGACAACAGAGGATGAGATGGCTGGATGGCATCACGGACTCGATGGACATGAGTTTGAGTGAACTCTGGGAGTTGGTGATGGGCAGGGAGGCCTGGCGTGCTGTGATTCATGAGGTCACGAAGAGTCGGACACGACTGATCGACTGAACTGCTGAACTAAGCTGCAGAGGGTCAGAGCAGTGCTCGTCTAGAAGTGAGCTCTGTAAGAGAAGAGAGAGGGGTATTTTCATACTCACCTCTCCAGCCAGAACTGCCAGTGAAACAAAGCAAGTGGAAACCTTTCTTTGTAGCACCATCCCTCATGGAGACGCCCTAGTTCAGGGAGTTGGGGTGTAAGCGTACCATCATCCACACTCTCTGCTCCCTCCTCCTCATGACCACGTGACCATTTGTCATGGCTCAGTTGTCCAGCTGGTGTGCATGGAGCCCCTGCTGGACAGTGGCCACCCATGGACTTAGGTCTCCTTGAAGGCTGTTGGGAATGTCCTTCATTTCAGCTCAGCCTGTCCTGTCTCTGGGGATTCAGCATCAAGACTGGATACGCAACTGGTGTAACTCACAGCAGGAAGCAAAGGGAAATCTGTGAGTGACTTTGTCACCCCCACTGACCATCAGAGCACCCCTCTCATGTTGTGTTGTCCACACCCTGGAGAAGGGGAGCAGATGAAGCCTCGGCAACTTCTAAGTATGAATGCTGTGCATCCTCAGAAAGATAAAAATCCTGCCAAAAGTTACCATGGATGGTGACCCTGAAAAGCCAAAATGCAGATCTCTGTCTTGCCCTTGTGCTTGCTGGGTTTTAGGGATGTGTGATCTCTCCATAGCGAAGCAGTCTGTTACCATGGAAACACACTTACTAGTCTCTAAGCCCTTCTGGGAATTCCAGGAACATTAACTCTCTACTAGTATTTTTTAAAATGTATCCAAGATTAATATCTGACTTTTGAATAGTTATAATGATTGAAAGTAAAGCATTCCTTTCAAATTACAGATAGATACATCTCATCTGAGAAGTATTACATTCAATGTGATTAATAATCGTACTTCATTCAGGCAGAGTAACCCCTGCCAGGACACTCACCTTCTCTTTTAAATTTCAACTTCCTAATGGAGGGACTGTCCCTACTCAGACAGGATGACTAATTGTTCAAAATCTTCTGTGTGCAATGTCTGTATTCCTGCAAATTTCTTGGTTTAAACTGGGAATAGCATCTAAAGAAATGTGCAGAACTGTTCAAGGTTATACATTAATAGTAGTGTTAATTGTGATATACTTAAATATTTTAATATAGCTTTTAAAATGAATATTTAATAAGTTTAAAAATTAAACACAAGTAATTTTAAGTATTTAAATGTTTTTCAAACTCTGAGAAAAGTGTATATTTTTATAATATTTATTAATATGTGATTTTTCTATCATGTAGCATATGGTATTACATGGAAGAGGGCCTAATGAAGGCTGTGTTTTACATGCTTATTTTCATTTTAAAAAAGTCTGTTGATTTCTGTCCACCCCTTCATACTCTTTCCTGCTTCCTGCTTGCTGAGCGTTAAATGCAGCTCCTTTGTTCAGTGTCCCAGTCATGTTTTGTGAATTTGTCCAGGCTTTCTGCCTCTATAGCGTGCTCCCATGATGCTGTCTGGCTAAACCTTTCCCTGCCCTAACCTCTGTCCCTTTCCTCCTTCTCTTCTCTTGTAACTTAGAGTCTAGGAAAATCTTTTGGAATTCAGGGAAGGTAAAAAGCCTCTCTCCTGGTTGTGTGTAGTACTGAATCACATACACATTCACAGACAGCATATAGCGAAATGACACTTCTTAATCTGGTGTTTCCTTAGTAACTTTGGAAAAAATAGTCATTGGTTCAAATGATGGGGACGGGTTGTAGTTTAGTTCCGTAAGTTGTTATTCCCTGTAAAGTTAGGTAGACGCCTTCACAGAGGGCAGCATGCAGGTGTCATATGTTGATTCTGTTCTGTCGAGTGTATTTCACATATTGTATTCATTTCCTAGGGCTGCCTTATGTAGTATGCAAGCGTGCTAAGTCGCTTTAGTTGTGTCTGACTCTGTGACCCCATAGCCTGTAGTCTGCTAGGCTCCTGTGTCCATGGCATTTTTCAGGCAACAATACTAGAGTGAGTTACCATTTCCTCCTCCAGGGGATCTTCCCAACCTAGAAACTGAACTGCATCTCTTACATCTCCTGCATTGGCTGGTGGGTTCTTTACCACTAGCGCCACCTGGGAAACCCAATCAGTGTGGCTGCATTTAAAGTGGAGTCCTGAGCATCCTGCCCCGGCCAGCTCCACTGAACACTCTGCTTGTTCATGACCTTGAGGGTCTACTTATTCCTAATTATACCAGCTTAACCTTGTTTAAAGAATAAATTAATTGTGTCTAAACTTGTGCCAGCAATTGTTACTCCCAAATGGCAATGAAATCACTGTAAACATCTTTCTAACCTTTTCATCAAGTGATAATTTCATTTTAATCCCAAAGTAGCCATGACTATAATGAGTATTTAGTCAGAATAAACCACAAGGTATTATTAATTAGAGCTATATTGATTTCCAATCTAGGGATACTGACTTCCTCCAAAATCTAATATTTTCCATATTTCAGGGGTTGATTTCTCGATGGTGTGTTGCTGCACTTCAGTTTAATCATGGTGGATTTATATCACCAGCAGCAAGATAGCCAGGTTCTAAATGGCATCTGGAGGTTCACCAGTGTTTGTATCTCTTGGTACCCGTTTCCTTGATCGTGCAAGTCTGGGCCCACCAGCCAGGAGGCAAAGTAACTGTCTTAACAGTCCCAGGCCACATGCTTTATTTCCCTAGGGTAGATACTACAGCAGAAAGCTGGAGTTTGCTAACTCAAATATATTCCATTTAAGTGGTGCTTAGGCTCCGTATCTAAAACTTGAAAGGAAACCTTTTGTATTAACGCTGCTTAGTTATTTTCTAGACCCGCACATCTTACTTTTCCTTTCTGTCAACAATGCTGGCTTCTTCACCAGCACTTTTCAAGAATGTGTTTACACTGAAGCAGAGTGAGGACGTTAACAGAAGCAGATGGCAGATGACTTTGCCACTGCTTCAGTGGAACTCAGAGTGAGTTCCTCTGCCTCTGATCCACAGAACTGGGAAAAGATGACGTGGAGCCACAAAGGATATTCCCACAAACCCATTCACTTCTGTTTTAGAGTGAATCTACAGCCTGCATGCTGCTAAGTCACTTCAGTCGTGCCCAACCCTATGGACTGTGGCCCGCCAGGCTCCTCTGTTCATGAGATTCTCCATGTAAGAATACTGGAGTGGGTTGATATGCCCTCCTCCAGGGGATCCAACCCAAGGATCAAACCCACTTCTCTTACCCCTCCTGCAGTGGCAAGCAGGTTCTCTACCACGAGCACCACCTGGAAAGCCGGCATCTACAGTGTATGTATATGTGTGTGTGTGTGAACTTAGTCACTCAGTCATGTCCAACTCTTTGAGACTGTATGGACTGTAGCCCACCAGCCTCCTCTGTTCATGGGGATTCTCCAGGCAAGAAAACTGGAGTGGGTTGCCATGCCCTCCTCCAGGGGATCTTCCCAATCCAAAAATCAAACCCAGGTCTCCCACATCGCGCAGGCGGATTCTTTACCATCTGACCAAGCCAGTTTCTTATTGTATAACTTGATTGTAATACTAGAGGTTTACCATTGTTTACATAATTTGATCTTCCATAAAATTATATATACTTCATGTCTGACCTTTGCTTCTGATTGTGTCTAAATTAACTGATTAACTATTTTTATTTAAATGTAGCCAACTGCTTTAAACCATAATACATGGTTTCAGTTATGGAAAGAAATTTGTGCAAAGATGACTGTAAAGCTAGTTACACTTGTTGCATAAATGAGTTGATTTCCACCAAGGTCATATCAGTAGAGGTCACTCACAGCCTTTCCTCCTCAGCCTCCACCTTCAGCCTCCGTTCTCCCTTCCTGGTGTTGAGCCTTAGTCAGTACTTGCAGTGCAGTTTCTGCTTTTGCCAATTATTATGTCCCATGTGTTTTCAACGGGGGTATCTCGACCTCCTTCCTGGGAGGACTGCCCACCTTACCTCCACACTTACACCCCCACTGCCTTCCCAAACTCACTGTGCCTCTTACATTGGTCATTCCATGAACCAAGATGGACTGAGGCTGGAAACCTCAAAACCGTTAAAGAGGTACAAGAAGAGAGTAACATGATTGGACTTGTGCTGCAGAAAAGTCTGTCATCCTGGGAGAAAATATTACTGTCGTATTATCCGCTGGATTTCTGTACTAGCAGTTGTGTACAGAACGAGAAGTCTGCCTTTGTTTTGCCTTTCCTGGGAGATGAGAGCTTCCTCAGATGGGTGCAGCCCAGAGCTGTAACCTGCAGAACCAGGTGCCCTGGGATGGGGAAGAGGGGATGGTTTCAAAGACTTTGGCTATTTTCATAAAATCGCTTCGGGCTGCGTGTTACCTAAGATTGGAGAACAAGTTTTGGTGCTGGATACACCTAGGTTTCATCACGGCTCTACTGCCTGATGGGTGGTTACTTTTCAGAATGTTTCACTTTTCCTAGATTCAAATGTCTTTTTCACCTCTGCATGTCCATGCAAACCTTAGGAACTTGACAGCTGCCCCCCAGCTTAAACAAATAGGAAATATTCTGTCGTAGCCCATGGAGTTGGAAGAAAACTGATGCATTTGAATTCTACCCCCATGTACATGGTTCCAATCTGCATGAATTTCCGTTACACATTTTAGCTGAATAAAACCAGTTACTTAAAGCCACAGCCCACATTTCAGTTACTGCAGTATATTAGCTGTAGTTACATGAACTATAAACCTCATAGCTAGCTCTTCAGTCTATAAATCTCTTAAGTAAATAGCAGGGGCTCAGCTTGACCTATGACCAGTCACATCACTTTATTTGGAGTCTGCCATTGATAGGTCACTGCGCAGGTACTGGTCAGCTCACCCATAGACAGGAAGCATGGAGCTGTGCTTCCTCCTTGTTTTGAGGTGGTAACTTATGACATTCTATAAACATGGATACTTCTAAGAGAATTGGTCCAGACAGATGGACAGGCAGCAGAGCCATGAACATGATGCTGCTAAAGTGAGAATCCCATCACACGTCTGTGGAAGATGCTCTAACTGTGGGGAAGGTAACACTGCCACCATCCCAGATGCCCCAGAGGTGCAGACAGAAGCCGAGCAAAGAGAGATGAGGAATGTGACCGTGACAACAAGAATGAAGGTGTCCCAGAGGAAATGACTTCATCAGAAATGTCACTTCAAAGGAATTCTCAGAGATATTCCGACTTTGGAAGCACAAAGGATAAAGTTTGGAAGCTGATCCAAACTTAGAAGAGTGACAGTTTTCCAAGTATGGAAAAGTTGCTCACCCCTTTCATAAGCTGTGGGATGAAATGAGGAAGGCAGGCCTGGATTATGCAAACTGCTCTAGATAAACTTACAAAGAAAGAAAAAGTTATCAATCTGATTATGTTGCCACTTAAAATATGTTAAGTTACAGCATTCATTTCCCTGCACATTTATAACCAACAACAAAAGCTTTAAAGTTTCGGCCAAAAGTTGTTAAAAGGGCAGAGAGCCATCGTTTTTGCTGTTGATTATTGAGCACACATGCCTGGTTTCAGCCTGTTTGGTTCTTTTGACGGTCCTAACCTTGCAAAGCAAGGGACCATCTGTAGTGACAAATAGTCAAACCAACCCTGATGCCATTTGGACTGCCTGTTACTGAGAATTGGTTCACACATTCATTTTAATATCGTCAGTATTTGCAAGTATTTTCCTAGCCTTTTGAAGGCAGTTCATATCATCAAAGATACCCCAGTGATGCTAGACCTTCTCTGACTTTCTGTTATTTGTGACTTTTAATTTTCAAAGAGTCCAAAAATTCATTTTCAGAGACTTAAATTTCAGTGATAATTTTAGTGAAATATTTTTGTACCATAGAAGTTCTTTAGTGAAATATTTAGTAGTTTTAGGAAATATTTTTGTACTAAAAAAGGTTTGTTTTCACTGTACAGAAGGGCCCCACTGGTATGCCCCATGGGCCAACTGCCAAGTCACTGGATCACACATAGTGCGTTGTTCTGTCAGTTCTAGACTGATCACTAGATTTACGGTTTATATTTGCCATCTCTTGGGGGGTGAGAGAGGCAGTCTTGTTTGCTTATTAAATCAACAAGCAGTGGGGACTCATTGTGTACTTTGCGGCATGCAGGCAGAATGTTTTGACTTTAAAATGTCTCAAATAATTAAAACTGTCTTGCATCATTCAACCTTGTAAAAAATACCTATAATTTAAAGGCTCCAAATTGTTTGCTTTTGAAAGATGTTAGTATCATGAATAATAGCAAGAGCCTCTGGGTGGTTTGGATGCGCCAGATCCAGTGCTATGGCCTGTGGAGGAGAAAGGGCCCTTGGTTACAGTTTCAGAGAAGGCCCCCTGGGCCACCAGCATGCCTGTGATGTACCGGTCCTCACGGGGCCTCACACTGAAAGCCTGCTGGGCCACGTACGGGCACCAAAAGCCTTGGGTGGGGATGGTTTGTGCTTTTAAACATTGGTTTAATAGTGTTTAGGAAAGAAGCTGATTTAAACACAGAGTAAATCTGTGAGTGGAAAAAGTGACTTCTTTTTTGTCTTTTGCAACTTATAGCAAAGTGGTCATACAGCAAGGCGACTCATTGATTTTGTTCCTTTATGGACCTGTCCTTCTTATATACAAGTTTCCCTGATGGCTCAGATGGTAAAGAATCTGCCTGCAATGCAGGAGACCTGGATTTGATCCCTGGGTCGAGAAGATCCCATAAAGTAGGAAGTAGCAACTCACTCTAGTATTCTTGCCTGGAAAACAGGGACAGAGGATCCTGGTGGGCTACAGTCCATAGGGGTTGCCAAGAGTTGGACATGACTGAGCAACTAACACTTTCTCCATTTCTTATATACATAGATTTTCATATAGCTTTTCATGCAATTTATTTCATCATATTCATCACCTTTATAAAGAAAAAAATTAAAATTTTTACTCCAAACCACTTTGGTCTGAACCTGAGATGAAGATTTGCTTGAGAAGCAGCAAGAAGCTGCTGTTAAGGGACTTCCCTGGTGGTCCACTGGCTAAGACTCCACAGCCCCGATATGTGGGCCCAAGTTCATGCGGGAACTAGATCCCACATGCCACAACTAAGCCCAGCACAGCCAAACAAATATTTAATAATAAGAAAAGTTGCTGGTGACAGTAAAGAATTAAAAGTGCTGATTTTCTATATAAGCAGCTCCTGCAGCTCAATTCCAGAAAAATAAATGAACCAATCAAAAAATGGGCAACAGACATTTCTCCAAAGAAGACATATAGATGGCTAACAAACACATGAAAAGATGCTCAACATCACTCGTTCTTAGAGAAATGCAAATCAAAACCACAGTGAGGTACCATCTCACACCAGTCAGAATTGCTGCGATCCAAAAGTCTATAAACAAATGCTGGAGAGGGTGTGGAGAAAAGGGAACCCTCTTACACTGTTGGTGGGAATGCAACTAGTACAGCCACTGTGGAGAACAGAGTGGAGATTCCTTAGAAAACTGGAAATAGAACTGCCTTATGACCCAGCAACCCCACTGCTGGGCATACACACCGAGGAAACCAGAATTGAAAGAGACACATGTACCCCAGTGTTCATTGCAGCACTGTTTACAATAGCCAGGACATGGAAGCAACCTAGATGCCCATCAGCAGATGAATGGATAAGAAAGCTGTGATACATATACACAACGGAATGTTACTCAGCCATTAAAAAGAATGCATTTGAATTAGTTCTAACGGGAACTGGAGCCTATTATACAGAATGAAGTAAGTCAGAAAGAAAAACACCAATACAGTATACTAACACATATATATGGAATTTAGAAAGATAGTAACGATGACCCTATATGCGAGACAGCAGAGGAGACACAGATGTAAAGAACAGTCTTTTGGACTCTGTGGGAGAAGGCGAGGGTGGGATGATTTGAGAGGATAACATTGAAACACGTATATTATATGTGAAGCGGATCGCCAGTCCAGGTTCCATGCATGAGAGAGGGTGCTCAGGGCTGGAGCACTGCGATGACTCCGGGGGATGGGATGGGGAGGGGGGGTTTCTGAATGGGGGATACATGTGTGCCTGTGGCTGAGTCATGTCGATGTATGGCAAAAACCACTACAATATTGTAAAGTAATTAGCCTCCAATTAAATAAATTAATTTTTTTAAGTGGTGATTTTGAAAACCCTTTCCTACTTCTCAGATTGTGGATGTTTATTTATTTACCAAAGTCTGTAAACAAAGGCGATTTCAGGAATAGGGAAATGTGGACTATTCGACCCTGAACCAGCCCCAACGAGGGGAAACCTTCAGAGTGGGTGCAGGACCCCCGAGGCAATTCCAGGGCCCCCTCTAGGCAGGCCCTCACTTCAGGCTTGATGAGAAAAATTCCACAAAGCCTCTGCTCTGCTGGAGTCCTGTGTGAGCTTTCTGGCACTTTCAGGAATTGGCTGCTGGTCCTCTTCAGCCCCCTGGCCTATAAGTGTCCCCTCCTGGGGACGCCAGCTGCCCCAGGAAGCTGCCAGCTCCCACCGGGCCCTTCCTCACCGCCTACATCAGCAGTGAATATCCACCCTCCTTGGTTTGGCTTTTGATGGTTCACTACTTGACTCAGACTCTTCCTTCTGCGGGGAGTGCCTGCCCCTTCTCCTGCTTTGTGGTTCGGTGAACTGCAGTGAAAACATAGAGCAATTTTTCCTCACCCTTCCCGGGAACTTCACACCCCCTTCACCTGAGTCCATCTGGAAGTAATTTATTCTTCTTACCCTTTTGTTGTTGTTTAGTTGCTAAGTCATGTCTGACTTTGCGAGCCCCTTGGACTGTAACCCTCCAGGCTCCTCTGTCTATGGGTTTTCAGAGTACTGAAGTGGGGGCTGCATTTCCTTCTCCACGCATTTCCTTCTGGATCCAGGGATCGAACTTACATCTCCTGCATTGGCAGGCAGATTCTTTACTGCTGAGCCACCAGGGAAGCCCTCTTCCGACCCTGTACCTCCTTTTTATCGGGTGTCTGTTCTGCTCCAAGGCACCTGACATGAAGGATCTCAGTCCCTCAGTGACCATCTCTGACCCTGTTACAGACACTGCAGGAGGTGGAAGCGGCCACCTGGTTCAGGAATTTGCCAGGAAAGAGCAGCATTTGGGTATAACACTGTCCTCTTGTATAGCACATCACACTCCACAATCACAGGACTGTGGTCCACCTGCTTCATTTCTGTCTTCCCCACTAGACTGTGAGGTCTTCTGCCTTATCTGCTTATCATCACTCCTGTCTCCACCCTACACATCCAGCCCCATGGTTGGCTCAGAGCCCTCGTTCTGTAAATGAAGCTTATCAAAGGACCAGATGAGAGATTGAATGGAAGCTTGATCAGTTCCCAAGGAGCCTCACAGTCAGAACAGAATCGGCAAGAAAGACTAAAATCCAGTTCCATGAAATTAACATAAAATGTGCAGGAATCATTTTCTGCTATTCAGATTTGGCCCTGGTGAGAGCCTTTGTAAATAGAAGTCTCACAAGCCCCAGGGCTAAATTTACTTATTGGTCTCAAACAAAGACGCAGTAGCTGTTTCTGCGAAGGGCGCTTACAAAAATGATGATGGTAGTGTTTTCTGCAGCACTGAGCCTGGGCGGGCCCCTTTTCTGGTCCCTGGCCAGGCGGTACATGAGGGCAATTCGGGGACAAGCGCATGTCAGTGTCTCGAGTGGCTTCTCCCCCTCCCCAGCCGTGTGCCCCACTGCCACCGTTGAAGGACAGTTGGGAAAATGAGGTCAGCTATCCTGGACAGTGGCAAGGTGCCCAGACACTGATGGGGAAGCCAGAGGGCCAGCCCACTGGCCTCAGAAGCAGAAGGTTGTGGGGTTGCCAGAGTGGCCTTTTGAGCCGGTGCAGTCCAGCCGGCCGTGGAGGTTGACCTTAGATTAATAACACCCTGCTGCTCTTCTGTGCAGCTAATTTATTATGGGAGTGAGTAAGGCCAGAAGAAAAAATTCTACTGTAATGTATTCAGTTTACTCATTCAAAGGTTGTAGTAGTGAGAGGCTCAGAGTCAGAGGCAAATAAAAAATTTAGGACATCATACTTTTGCGTTTATTCTGTTTTGCTTCTTCTCTTCCATGACTAGTGATCAAACGGTACAAGAAAACAGAATTCCCTGAGAAACTGACATGTAAGACAGCACAAAGGTCTGAAGCATCTATCCAAAGAAGTGATCTGTGATTTCAGGCTAACAGAAATTAAATTTGCTATCTTCCTAATATGGGCTTCCCTGGTGGTTCAGACCATTAAAAAGTCTGCTTGCAATGCAGGAGATCCAGGTTTGATACCTGGGTCAGGAAGATACTCTGGAGGAGGGAATGGCAATCCACTCCAGTACAGTAACCAGGAAAATCCCATGGACAGAAGTGCCTGGAGGGCTACAGTCCATGGAGTTGCAAAGAGTTGGATGCAACTGAGTATACACATCTTCTTACATTTTTTACATTTGGACTGTTTAGAGTTATTTATTCAAGAAACTCTTCTGTGCAGATATTATCATACTTGTCTAGAGGAGGAATTATTCTTATTAGAATCATTTGCCCCAAACCAGAAAGTAGTACTAAATGCATGATTAGAAAAAAGAAAAAGAAATTTATGTTTATTTATTTATGAGATGTATCTATGACATTATTATGCACTTTAATTTGCAGAGGACAAAAAGGAAAGGAGCCGGTTAAAACAGTTAAAATTTAAATTCCTCCATCAGAGAATCAATGAAGAAATAAATAATAAATGATCACTTGGAAATCTTACATTGATACATATATAATAAAAATGTAATTCAGTTTTAAGGTAACAGTATTTCAAGTGTATTTGCCTGCTGGCATTATTTTTCTTATTTCTTTTTTTTATTGGTGTATGATCGCTTTACAACGTCATGTTAGTTTCTGCTGTACAGCTAAATGAATCTGTTATGTGTATACATATATCCACTCCCTCTTGAACCTCACATCCCACCCCCATTCCAGCTTATCATTTCTTTCTTTAACATAAATCAGAGCTCCTGACCAAGGATTCTTTTTATTCTGGAAAAATTACATCAAAACTTGATCTGGACTGTGTTATTGGCTAAGTGTTAAATGTCTTTTTTTATTTCAAATGCAGACCAACAGAGGGAAGAAAATCTGATTAAAACAAGTGCTTTTCTTTTTCAGTTTTTGAGAAAATTTCCACAGAAAGTCAGTTATTATTAAGTGTTTGAATGTGTCACTTGAACAATACTGTAAAATTGTGCCAAGTGCTGTAAGGAACGACACAAGAGGGAAAACACTGGCGATGATTGTTCCCCAAATAAAAGGTTCCTCTTTAAATAACTGTACAAGATGCTCCAGGAAAATCACTTCCAAATTATAATAGGCCAAATAGAAAATCTCTTCTAAATGTTATTTTGGAACTTTACTTTCCTGAAGTTAGCTTTACTTCTATTTCGATAAAATAGATCTGATTGGATATTGTTACGTGATAATAGAAATTCATAAATTTTAGGTTAGGAAAAATATTGGACTTCTGAATTATGTGAATTTGTTAATCTTTGTAAAACTGATTTTATGTTTTGTATTTACTTGCCATTCTCTGTATCTCTTTTTGCAAACAGAAAACAACATTCTAAATATACATGTTGAGATTGTACCAGCCCCATCCCCCATCTACCTGTAAATTAATTTAAAAATAATTCTATGTTCAGGAAATGGCTCCATCAGTATAATGCCATGAAGATACACTCTCCACTCCTAAACTGTCCCTCCGGTGCCTGATTGACTTATAGTTAATGTGGATTTTAAAATTTTGATTTCAAGTAGATCAGAAGAAGGAATTGTGAAGAGTTTGGGAGACTTCTGGACACAAGAATGATGACAAGACAATTCATAACTAATGGCCTGGTTGTGGGGAAAGCACCAGAAATCTGGAAAAGCTAACACCTACAGACACTGCTTAGCAGTCACGTGATAGCCATGAATTAGCAATAAACAGGTATGCATGCATACATGCTAAGTTAGTTCAGTTGTGACCAACTTTGTGTGATCCTGTAGACAGAAGCTCACCAGGCTCCTCCATCCACAGGATTCTCTAGGCAGGAATACTGGAGTGGGTTGACATTGCCTTCTCCAATAAGCAGGTATAGAAGTTCATAAACTAGTTTTGAAAGGTCACATCACAAATGCTTCTTTAAATAAAATGTTTTGGTTCAGTTCAGTTACCCAGTCATTTCAATGATGTGCTCTGCATATAAGTTAAATAAGCAGGGTGACAATATACAGCTTTGATGTACCACTTTTCCTATTTGGAACCATAAATATGGGGAGAGTCAGTGGAAGGGCTTCTCTTCTCTGTGACCCCCAAGTGTGCACAGGCCCCTCATTCCCTGACTCTAGGAGCTAATTGAGGGATTAATACAACAACATCCTCTCAGCCCTTCATTGAGGCCAGGCTCATCCCTAGCCTCATGCTAGGCACTTTGTGTCTTATTTAACTAAGAGTCAAATTTAGCCATGGATATCGGATAGCCATCACTTGGATTAGTTACACTGGCAAAAGGCCAGTGTAGTTATGTGGCAAAAGGCCATGAGTAAAAGATAGAACTCTCTTTGGGTTGTTTTTTAGTACAGTTTAAAATTATAACAATATTAAAATTTAAGATTAGTATCTTCACTTCAGGGACTTCCCCCTGTGGCTTAGTGATAAAGAATATGCCTGCAATGCAGGAGACACAGGATTGATCCTTGGGTCAGGAAGATCAACTGGAGAAGGAACTGGCAACCTACTCCAGTATTCTTGCTTGGAAAATCTAATGGACAAAGGAGCCTGGCAGGCTACAGTCCATGGGGTTGCAAAGAGTCAGACACAACTGACTGACTGAGCACATGCACACACATGCATCTTTACTTCAGTAGCTTAGTCATTTTTGCAAGTAAGTTCTAATTCATTTTTGCCTGGAAAATCCTGACTGTCCTCGTGTGTAAGCTAGACTTTCAAGGTCTGATTGTTACAGTCTGTCCTCCAGCATTTGTTTGTGTCATTCATAATGCCCACCAGGCATTCTGCGGGTTCACCTTACTGCCGGGACCTCACTGTGTGGAGCAGGTGGTGCTGAGAACCCCCTGGCCTGAGCCCGGGCTCCTGCTGGGGTTGCAGCCCCAACTCCTGGTCACCCAGCCCCCTCCTGGTCCCACCTGCTTCCAGATGAGCACTGATTCCCATCAAACAAGGAAACAATTTCTAGCAGTGTGTTCCCAAGAACATTCCCGAAGGAGATATCATCTGGTTTTATGGCTTTCAGGGATCTTTTAAAGTTTCCTGCAAAAGAAGGAAACAGATCTCTGATGGAGAGTGATTCATAAATACAGCAGGGCCTCTGGGTACAAATCTTTCCCCGTGTTTCATAGGCATTTGTTTCCACAGCCGCTTGGACTCAGGTCTTGGCTAAAACTCAGCAAGCAAAGGAAGAAGGTAGATGTCAGAGGAGAGTCTCAGTGACTCCATCACTTCTTAAAGGCCTGCGCTCACTCCTGGGCTTCCCAGGTGACACTAATGGTAAAGAATCCACCTGCCAGCTAGATGCCAGAGATTGCAGGTTCGGTCCCTGGATCGGGAAGATCCCCTAGAGAAGGAAATGACAACCCACTCCAGTATTCTTGTCTGGAAAATTCTATGGGCTGAGGAGCCTGGTGGGCTACAGTCCATGGGATCACAAAGAGTTGGACATGACTGAGCACATTACATATACACATTCCCTCCTAGACTCTTTATTTGGGTATTCTAGGTTTTAAAGTAACTGACATCCTGCCCGGCCTTTAAAGTAATCTATGAACTTAATAAGTTTGCTCTCGCCTGCCCTCTGGGTCTTTAATAAGCCAGCCGTGCCCCTTCAGAAGGGAACGACTGACTAATAACTCCAAGCCTAATATTTGTACAGGAGACACCATTTTCCCAGATTATTGCCGTGATGTGAGGTGGCCTCAGAAGTCCTGATAGATTCTGTCTGAGATTCAGTCACCTTTCCATTACAAGGGGTATTATTAGTCTAGGAGGATTCTCCCAGAAGCCATAGTGGCTGGGCCTAGAGTCATATAGATTTGTATTTAATAATCATTTATTATGATAAGAAGACGAGAGTAAATTACGTATTTCCAGGATTCTCAGGACTTTCCTTGAAAGCTGTAATTAAGCATAATAGTCAGAAGAGATACTGGCACTGTCCCCATGTGCGTCCATACCTGGCCCCAGGGTCCCCTCGTCCTCACCAGCCTCACACTGGCCTCGTGGTTCCTGTTCATCATGAATGTCCAGCGACTTCCCTGATGGCCTAGTGGCTAAGACTTTGCCTTCCAATGCAGGGGTTGAGGGTTCAATCCCTGATGGAGAAACTAGCATCCCACATGTCACCAGGTGTGGCTGAGAAAAATTTTTTTAAATAGCAATAGTAAAGATAATGAGACTCCTCTTTTGTCTCTCTTGAACCCCAGGAGGGGGACGCCAGGCTTCTCTTCCTGGACTCACATGTTAAAGGGAGTTTCTTTTCTTAGTTACCTGGAAGGGTGGGAAAGGTGTTAGATACATTGCCAGCAATGAGGTGAGAGAGAGACCTTCAGAAAGGGTTAATTATCCAGGTGTCTCTTCTAGACACTTTGCGTATGTCAGTTTATTTCCCCCTGATTTCATGGCCTCAGGAGATGGGTCATATCTCTTTACTGATGAGCAGATTGAGACACAGGGAATTGAAGCACTGATCTCTTGCCAAAGGACGGTTTGCTGGAGGCCATATCTAAACCTCGCAGGTGCCTCTCCAGACTGTGCTGTACTCTCCTCAGACTTCAGGCAGCAGGAAAAATGGTCTTAAGTGGCATCAGGGGCTTTCCTGGTGGCTCAGTGGTTGAGAATCCACCTGCCAATGCAGGGGACACAGGTTCGATCCCCAGTCCGGGAAGATTCCACGTGCTGCAGAGCGACTAAGCCTGCGGGCCACGACTGCGGAGCCTGTGCTCTAGAACAAGAGAAGCCCCCACAGTGAGAAGCCCGAGCACCACGACTGGAGAGTGTCCCCCACTCGCCACAGCTAGAGAAAACACATCACAGCTACAAAGACCCAGAACAGCCAGAAATGAAAATAATTTTAAACAAAGTGACATCAGGCCTCCGGAGGGGCCAAGTGCTCTGAGGTCACCGGTGCCTCTCGTGGAACGCTTGCTGTTGTTGTTTTCATCTGTGAGTTGCATCACTGTAAATTCTGGGGATATCTGTCTTCCTCAGAACATGTGAGTCACATGGATGAACACTGCTGTTTTCTGAACTATTCCATTGCTCACTTACTCGTGTCCATTCCTGTGCCACACCCCAGCCAGTCTCTTAAAGTGACTTTCCTGCCTTGTTTCCCATTTTCTCTACAACTACAGAAAGGAATTCCCCCGCATGTCCTTGTACATTCTGCCTGCAGTGCTAGCAAAGCAGAATAACATAGTGATTTCGAGCTGGGGCTTGGAAGTGAGACAGACCTGGGCTGGAATCCTAGTGCAGCCACTCAGCAGCACTTGGAACTTGGGCAGGTTCGGGTTCATTCACTGGTTCAACGGGTTTCTGTGGGCTCCTGTGTGCCAGGCACTGTTCTGGGCTCCAGAGATGCAGAGAGCAAAGGCTGCTCCAGTGAACTGAATACGAGTGTGGGAGACAGACAGTGAATAAAGGAAGCTACAGTATTCCTGTTGGCTCCATCTTTAATAAATATCCAGAAATGGACCAGTTCTCCCCGCCCCACTACTATCTCCGAGCTCCAGAACCCTGGGATCATTGTGCCATCCAGCTGCTTGCCCCTGCTTCTATCCTGGCCCCAGAGCATCAGAGAGCCCCCCACCTCCTGAGTCCAGGCCCTCAGTCTGGTGGCACCTGCTCTGCACAGGGAGCGACGTGGTCCTGCTGTAGCCCCCATCGCCCATCTTCTTTCCCCTTCTCCCTCCCAGCCACACAGGTGCCTCCAGGCCTCTGCTCTGGTCTCCCCAGCGTCTCTGTGGTCCCTCCCTCACCACCTTCAAGCTGAGACATCTCCTTTCCAATGACTCTCTCTCTGTCTGGCACATAGAACCTTGCCAGGATGTCTTAATAGGAGGAGTTGATTCGGTGACTGAACATGCGAATATGCCCGTCCTAAAATTCAGACCAGATCAGATGTGTTCTGTCCCATTTCCAGTTGTTCTGTGATCCGGCCATAGAACACATCAGCCCATTTCAAAGGTCTGGAAAGTCCTCCTTCTCCAAGACACCGAGATTTGGATGTGCTGTGACATTTAATGCAGAGGTGTTGAATGAATGAACATTCAGCCTCTTAGGAAAAGATCAGGAAGAAAACAAATAAATGATCATCTTCTTGGACAGAACTGAATTTATTCCCTTCAGGCTTGTGATTCTGGATTCCAGAGGCTGGAAGATATAATGAACTAGAATGCATCTGAAATGGGCAGACCATGTTGAGATTCATCCCAGACCATGTTGAGATTCTCCTTACTGCACTGCATGTGGCATTTGGGGACTGCTTCTAGGATTCGAAGCCTAGCAGCTCCTCATGACCTAAAGAAACAACTAAGAAGGCCAGAAAGCATGCATCTTAGGACCCCAGGTGATGGCTTAACACACAGAGCCTCTTTTATAGCAGGTTTATTTTCTGGCATTTTTGTGCAGCTCCATCCAGAATCCTTTAAGAAGAAAAATAAAATAAATCGTAGGTATACCAATTAGGGGCTCTAAGTGCAGCCATTTCTGAGTCTAATGAAGCAGGAGGCAAGCCGACTGCAGGAGCAGAGTTGATAGGATGCTGTGTGGCGCTTTCTTGGCGGCAACTGGCCTCGGAGGCAGGAGCAAAGAGTGATTTGGTCAAGTTCACCCCCGAAGCTGGACAACCCATGGACCAGTGCTCAGGAAAAGAGTGGGGGAAACTTAGAGGGGGGAGCTCAGAGGGAGCTATTGTGGAGAGTAGGGGGTAAGTTTGGGGGTGTCCTTAAGCTCTTGGCACCTCAGTTTCTTCATGAGGCAGATGCGATCATGGCCCCATGTGGTCCCATTCATGTTTCCAGTTCCATTTTTTCTAGCTGAAGGGAGAGTGAATATTTTCTTGGACAGATTATCTTGAGCATCTTGACATCTTGGGGCCTCAGTTTGCTCATTTATAAAAGGAAGGCTCATAATAGCTCCTGCCTAACAGAGATGTTGTGGGAGTTGACATCTGAGTATCTGTGAAGCCTTTTCCTGCACGCCAGGGGTGGTGTCTCTCATCATTGCTGCAGGTAGTATGTACCTAGTGTATATGTCTTGTTAATAAACACAGTCCTCAGTTCCGTGGTGGCTCAGTGGTAATCCACCTGCCAATGCAGGAGAGACAGGTTCAATCCCTGGTCCAGGAGGATTCCACAGGCCTTGGAGCAACTCAGCTTGTGTGCCATGGCTACTGAGCCTGTGCTCTAGAGCACAGAAGCCACAACGACTGAAGCCCCCATGCCTAGAGCCCTTGCTCCAAAACAGAAGGGCCCACCCTAGTAAGAATCTCAACTGGAGAGTAGCCCCTGCTTGCCGGAGCTAGAGAAAGCCAGCACAGCGGCAGAGACACAGCACAGCCAAAAATAAATAAATATACACAATTTAAAAATAAACACAGTCCATCTTTATAACCTGAAGGCATTTGTTGCAGTTTCCTTATTTAATCTGCATTAAAGAGACTCAGGTTTCCTATTTCATTTGAAAACGAAAGGAGGTTAAATTCAGGACAGCCTTTTAAAAATCAAAAGTATCTGTCTTTATAAACACTTATCTAGATTGTGAAATCTCTCATCCTCCAAATACATGAGTATCAGGAAGATTCTGGGGTGGGCTCTTTAGATGTACAAAGTATATATCCTGTGTGCACAAGTGTCATTAAGTTTTCAAAATGTTTCCCAGTTATCATCAGTCTCTCTACTGATGATAATGTCGTTTCCATAATCCTGAGGGACTTAGTTGGACATACTCATTTTCTCTTTCCTCCTCTCTGCACCGACCTCGTTCTGTGACATCATTTCCACGTCTTTAATGAATGAGCTCATTCTCTTGTGGAAATGCTGATCCCACTAGCGGGGACCGTGTGGGCTTGATAAAACCAAAAAGCAGATATCAGTGTCTGGAGACTCACTGACGATGAGAAGGGAAACTGGCCTCACACTCCAGGGTGTTCAGATTTCAAATGCTCTTCCCATCCAGAAACTGGCCATCTCATTTTTCAGGACTGAGTGGCTTATCAGGGTGCTGGATCAGAAGGTCTGCACTGGGAGGTTCAGTAGGTGGCTGACTGGGGTGGAAAACTTCATCACAAATGATTACTTTTAGCAGGGCGTCTTCAAGGAGGCGGTACGGCCATGGTACAAGAGCCCAGAAGCTTCCAGAGAGGCTGCACTGAGGAGGAATTGATTCAGCATGCTCTTATTTCCAGCTGCAAATGAGCACTCTGCATCAGCTTCAGCTGTGAATGTCTTCCAGACACTGAGGTTAAAAATTCTGAAAGTCCACTCTTGAAATAACTGTATCTGTAGACGTGAATTTGGCCCATCCAGGGAATACCATCTCCCTTTGCTATTCTAAAACAAGTAACAATAATAATAATAATGAAACATTAAAAAACCACTCAACTGTATTTGTGTTTCTAGCCTTACAATCTCAACTTTCGATTCTCATTTTACCATTGCCTATAGACATTATTCTTATATATTACTTTAAACATTCAGAGGTAATGTTATTCATGATTTTTCTGAACAAGCAGGATAATGGTATCCTCTAGTCAACAAAACCCACAGCATTTCCTTCTACAAGCCTGCATCTTGAGGTGGCTGAACTCCACCCAAGAGGGAGGGATAAAGATCAGACAGCACTGCCGAAGAAAGTTCTGTCATTGTTTAGTTGCTAAGTCGTGTCTGACTCTTTGTGACTCTGGACTGTAGCCTGTCAAGCTCCTCTGTCCGTAGGATTTCCCAGGCAAGAATCATGGAGTAGGTAGCCATTGTTTTTTTCAGGAGATCCTCCTGACCCAGGAATCGAACCTGCGTCTCCTACACTGCAGGTGGATTCTTTTGAGCCACCAGGGAAGCCCAAAGAAAGTTAATGTTTCTCTTAATTTGAGTTTGAGTGGGAAACATAGACTGTCAGTTTCTCATTGGGATAGAAGAGCTAACACACCAAACTATTTGCTTCTCATTTGGCAAGGTTTTGAAAAATTGGCTGAAATAGACTCCTTATTTTCTTGTGGGTCCTTATAGCCTTTTTGTGGCAGTGCCCATAGACAGTGTTCAGATAACTCAGAAGGCCCTGGTCCCTCCTGATAACCTGTCCACAGACCCTTCAGGCTGCCCTCGGTAGGCGGGTGGCCACAGCTCTGATCCCCCAGGCTCTGGTGTGGACTGTGCCCAGCATTCCGCTGAGTGCTCTGTACGTGTCACATCATTGTTAGCCCATAGGCATCTTAAGTGTCCCATTCTTTCACTGTCAAGAAAGTCGAGGCTCAGTGTAGGATAATAACCTGCTTCGGGGACATGTGGCCAGTGAGCAGTGGAGCCCAAGGTTAAGCCAAGTTCATATATACATTGAGTCAGCGTTTTTCCTGTCACCGAACATGGGAGCAAAACATCCTGCCTCCCACACTTGCGTCCCTGACTCCAAGGGCACCTTCCGCCAGAGCACATGGTTTCTGATAGGATGAGGATGGAGGAAAGTCGTGTGGCCTGAGAGCATTTACAGAAGATAACCAAACTCCGTGCACCTGTAAATGTTTTCATTATGCAGGCCACCCTGAACGTAGCATGCCGCCTTCCTTCCCGGATGGCTTTGGGAAATTTCACTAGGCATCGCTTTTTCTGGGTGCTTCCCTTTGGTTCTTTCTGATCTAGGTCTCCTGGTCTGAATTATCCTGTTAACTGTTTCATAGTGAAGAGTGAAGAGAACTGTAGGAAAAAGAGAATGACCCACTTAATTATCCTGTTAACTGTTTAGTGGTGGAGAGTGATGGGGATGTAAGAAAAGGAGAATAACCCACTGATACTCATCTAGCAGCAGGAATCCCAGGCTAGATGCCTCAGGAAGGGCACTGATATTTCCACAGGTAACTTCTTTCTCTGTCATTTATTTCTGAATCAGAACATATGCTTACAGATTGCCAGATTGCATCCAGAAGTAGCTACTCCTTTGCTGTAGCCCAGGTTCAGTGGTGGAGAACTCAAAACAGCAGGAACAGGAATACCAGCCAGTACTGTTGACATTTTGGTTTATCTACCCAAGAACGGGGCTTCCCAGGTGGCACAGTGGTAAAGAGTCTGTCTGCAATGCAGGAGACTCAGGTTTGATCCCTGAGTCAGGAAGATCCCCTGGAGAAGGGAATGGAAACCCACTCCAGTATTCTTGCCTGGAGAAGCCTGTGGACAGGGGAGCCTGGCAGGCCACTGGGTCGCCAGGAGTCGGACACAGCTGAGCAAGTAACACACACACGCACACAAAACATAGCCACAAACTCTGCTATGTACACAGTGTGTATACTGCAACCGTGTCTTTTCAAAAACTGTCCGGTTCCATTGAGTTACCCATGGCCTCCTTTTGTCTTTAACATCACTTTCTGATCTCTCTAGAGGTAGTCTGAATCACACATATTCCAGCATCTGAATCATGTTTCACCAACACGCACACATCTCCTGGAGCTTTTTATCACAGGGTCACTCCAGCCCCAGTTGCCCTGAGCTGCTCAGCAGCTGCCAGTACTTCTCACTGACAGAACCGGGGAAACACCCTTGGATACTTTCATTTTCTTGCTGGGGTTGGTGGGGGGATGCTGCTCTTTTCTTGGGTCTCTGTAGCTTTTCTTTCCAGGTTGATCCCTACCCCCACCATCTGACAAAGCACAGCCTCTGTGAGCTTCACCATCTGGGAGGTCCACTTTTATTTCCTTACATGTCTGAAAAGTGTCTTTATTCTTGTCCTTGTGCTTGAAGATGGATTGTGTTGTTGTTCATTCACTCAGTCTTGTCCAGCTGTTTACGATCCCCTGGACTGCAGCATGCCAGGCCTTCCTGTCCTTCACTATCTCCCAGAGTTTGCTCAGATTCACGTCCCTTGAGTCGGCGATGCTATCTAAGCATCTCAACATTACCTGGGCATATAATTGTAGGTTAAGAAGCACTGTTCCTCCTTGTAAAGACTTCGCCATTGTTTTCTGGAATCTGGTGCTGCCTTAAGAGGTCCAAGGCCCTGGGGCACCTTAGGTGTCCTGCTTTGTGAGATCTCTTTATCCTGATGATTTCCTTTCACCGTGACGGGACTCTTCCTGTGGATTTTGTTTGTTTGCTTGCTTCTTTTTTCTTTGGATGGCTTTTTCTGGCTCTGAATCTCTGGACTCTTCCATCAGACTAACTTTTTTCAGTATTATTTCTTAAATGACTTCTCCCTTCCCTCATTCTTTGTTTTCTTTGCCTGAGGTTTTTAACTGTTTGACCATTGTACCTTCTGGATGGATCCTCTCATTTTTATCACCTTTGCCTTCCTGTTTTCTAACTTTGTTATTTTGCTTTACTTTCTGAGAGATTTCCTTGATTTTCCTTCCAATCCTCCTATGGAAGAAGTCTTTATTTAAATTAAATATTTCATTTCCAACTCTTGTTTTTGCCTCTTTTAAATAATTTTTCAGGTTTTTATTTTAGGGCTTCCATACACAGCCTCACATGTTTTTTCTAGATGGTTTCCTAGACCTTTTGAAGCTTCCTTCAAATGTTCTTTGAATTTCTCCTTTTCCTCCAAGTTCTTTTTTTTCCTGTTTGATTACTGGAGTCTCTGGCTTTTATGTTAGGTGCTTGGCTGCCCATTAACACTTAAAAGGGAGCTGCTGAGCACTGGGTGGGCAACTCAGTTTGTGAAGGTGAGGGCTGGTGGTGGGAAGCACTGGCTGGGATCACAGGCTGAGCTGGCTTTCTCCAGGTGCCCCAAGCCCTGCCCCAACACACATACACACACACACATACACACAGACGCACACTCTCCCATATCCAAAGCTAATCAGTAGGTGCCCTGTCCCAACACACACACACACACACACACACACACACACACAAACACACACACATACTCTCCCATATCGAAGGCTAATCAGTAGGTGCCCTGTCCCAGTACACACACACACACACACACACACACACACACACACACACACTCCTCTAGGCAATGCTGATCATTTTTTTCAGAGGGACACAAGCTGCCTCCTGAAAAGCACCCTCTGACCCACTGCTGGCACTGGGAGGGCTCAGGGGAGGAGGAGAGAGTCAGTATAACTCAGTCCTGCCTTCAGCTTGTTTCTGCCCACCTGAGGGTCCTATGGCCCCCAGCAGAGGTGCATGGGGGGCTAGCCTCAGTGCCATGTTACAGTGGGGACTCAGGCCAGCCAGTACTGAGCTTGGAGCTTCATAAACTCCATGCTCTCAGCTTGGTTTCTAACTCCCAGCTCTGGGCCTGTCCTGCTCCAGGAGTCCTGCCAGTTTGGGGGCAGGGGGTGATGCCAGGAAAATACAGTCACTTTTCCCTGGGAATTCCCACCAGACACTTAGCATATAACTTCCCAGGCCCATTAGGTTAGTTACTACTCATCTATCCGCTTTGTCTCTCTTGCTCTTTCTAGCTTTTTACTACTGTCTTCTCCTTTAACAAGGTCTTGGGAACGAAAGGAGATAAACAAAAGAAGCCACAGTACTGTTCTGAACCAAAAGTAACCTTTGGGATTTTGTTCACTTACCTTATGTATATTTCACATTATTCAAATTAGAGCCAGTCAGTTTCTAAGCTAATAATAGTCCCCATAAGATGCTTCCATGTTTAGAAACCATTTTGCAGAAAAAGCTAGATTCTGGAACACATCCACATGACACAGTAAAGATTTTATACAGTTAGCAATTATAAATTATTGGATTATTAACATAAATCCTGCTTTATCAAGATTAATTGAGAAGGAATTTGTCATTTGTGCCAGACTTGGTTTTGTTTCTGTCCTGATTATAGATTCTGAGAAACAGTTTCCTCTTATACAGATGTCCTTTGGAAGACAGAGTAAAAGCATATTTCTAAGTTAATTAATAGTGTTTGTGACAGGGATTCAGTTTTGTTCTGTTTCCACGGGAAATGTGTTACTCTGATTCCTTACAAATGGTAGGATTTGGTATCCATATAGGAAAATGTTCTTCAATTTTATATCTTCTTTTACATCCCTGTTAATCTACTTTATCTTAGCTCTCTTTTATCTATTTCAGTTTTTTATTTTGGGGAGGGCCAGTGGAGTGGTCCCTGGTTAATTAATAAAAGTATTAACCTGGAGAAATTGGTAATAGAAGCATTCAGCCCTTAAAAAAAAAAAAAAAGACTGTGTTCCCCAGTAACATCTTCTTGGCCACAGGTCTAATAATTGTTGTTGCTTAGTCGCTAAGTTGTGTCTGACTCTGTGACTCCAGGGACTGTAGCCCACCAGGCTTTTCAATCTATGGGATTTCCCAGGCAAGAATACTGGAGTAGGTTGCCATTTCCTTCTCCAGAAATCACAGCATCGTGGACTTGTAGTAGATCTGTTCTTGGATTGCTTTGTCTTGCAGAAAAATTTCATCCTCCAAGCCAAACAGATCTAACAGGCTACCTTAAATACAGACTGGAATTCCATATGACGCTGCACAAGTCATTTTTCTGATAAGACCTTTTGATTAACTTTGCTGACACTCTTTGAATCTCAGAAAAGCCGTTAGAGCCTATACCTCAGTAACTTGTGTCCAGAAAGGTGGAAAATGATAAGGATGCGTCCTGACCTGGCCAAACTTTATAAAACTCTTCACAATAGCTCAAAAAAATGAAATATTTAAGTGTACACCCAACAGAGTTGGGCTTCCCAGGTGGCTCAGTGGTAAAGAATCTACTTGCCAATGCAGGAGACGGGTTCAATCCTTGTGTTGGGAAGATCCCCTAGAAAAGGAAATGGCAACACACTCCAGTATTCCTGCCTGGAGAATCCCATGGACAGAGGAGCTTGGTGGGCTACAGTCCATGGGGTCGCAAAGAGTCGGACACGACTGAGCACACACAGATGGCACGCCTAACAAAGCCCATATAGGAGTCATGTGCTGACCACGAGAACTCAGGTAAAGCGATCAGAGAAGATCCACATCACTGGAGAGACATCCCGTGTTGACGAACTGGAGACTCTGTCTAGTAAAGATGTCAGTTCCTCCTCCATTTGCAACATCTGGCAAAAGCCCAGAAAGATTTTTTGTAGATACAGGTTCTGTTTTGATGTATTTCTTCTTTTTACAAGAACATCTGGAATTTCTGTGTGACTTGAAAACGATGAATTGACCAGGGAAGTGATTTTTCAAGTAACACCAGGCGCTTTCAATGCTTTCAGTCATGCTACTGTGAAAATTCACTGCCTGCCTTCTGTGGGCTGGGTCATAGGCTGAGAGCCTTCCGTTCTGTGCCCTGCCGTTTTCACAGCCACCCTGTGAGGAAGGTGCTGTTGTGATCCACACGTAACAGATGGGAAAACGGAAGCACCAAGTGGGAACTGACTTGCCCAGGGCCACAGAGCTTGAGGACACAGAAGCAGGATTCAGATAGACCCCCTAGAGTCCAAAACCTGATCTGCACCCTGTGTTCCTGCCCTCTGGGGGTCTCGGGCCTCATGCCTCTGAGATAATCCTGCTCTCTGACCATCCCTGTAATTTCCATCACTTCACTGCCTAGTTCCCCTCCAGGTTCTATCCTGGGTGCTCCCAGTCTAACACTCTGGCTCAGGCTAAAGAGACGAAGACGAACACTGTTCCAAATTGCCCAATTTGAAGAGAATATGTGACCCTTTTCAGAATAACTTTTTTCTTGAGATTTTTCCTTAGAAGAGACTTTCCCACCAGTCAGAGCAGGGTGACTGTAGAAGTATCATCGCTTCCTGTGCAAGTGGGAGAAGTGGATTTTGGAATGACACAGCACTTTTCTCAGGTGTCAGGGGAAATAGGTCACTTTAGAGTGTTTATCATGAAAAAAGCTGGCATTGAGAAATGAGAAGTTGAATATTGAGTGGTTCTTCCTGCGATGACTGGAAATGGGCTGCTGAGATATGTTTTGAGATAGACAATAGGTTTCTTGTGTGGTTTCTATTTTCCAGTGTCTCCCTGATATAAATTTCATTTTAATGGTCAACTGTAAGTTGATAAAAGGAGCAATTCAGTCTTCATATTATACATATTGCCTTCATTCATCAAAATGTCTCTCTAGATACACTTGTAAACACAGGAAAGCTTCTAACCCCTAGAGTCCTAGAAGCAGCAGTTGGAGTGATCTGGAGGACCTTAGTGAGTAAAGGTCCTTAGGGCTTCCTAGGTGGTGCTGGTGGTAAAGAACCCCATGCTAATTCAGGAGATGTAAGAGATGCTGGTTCAATCCCTGGGTCAGGAAGATCCCCAGGAGCAGAAAGTGGCAACCCACTCCAGTACTGATGCCTGGAGAACCCCATGGACAGAGGAGACTGGAAGGCTATTGCCCATGGAGTCACAAAGAGTTGGACAGGACTGACACAACTTAGCACACATGCACAGTGAGTAAATAGATGAACATGAACATCTAAAAGCCTCCATCTACCTTTAAGGCTATTAAACAAAAGGGAAGAATCCCATTCCCTCCCTGTAGAAATCAATAAAGAATGTCCCAGAAGAGTCAGATCCCCTCTAAGCTAATGGAAGAGGAAATTACATGAATCCAAATGTTCAACTGGAGACATTGGCATCGCATCTGAAGTAGTTTCTGGCAGCATCTCTCAGTGTGGAGCCCGTGCCTTCATTTTGCAGACATATGAGGTCCTGACTGCAGAATTTCATAACTTGGTTACTAAATTCCAGTTGCTGGCTGAATGCTTTCTGAAGAACTTGGGTGATGTGATGGCAAACCCAGGCTGACCTGTTACATGCCAGTGTAGCTGCTGTTGGCACATGTTTACTCCAGTGACCATCCTGCTCCTGGTAACTGTAAAAGCTCCCTCTGACCTCCGGGCACCAGCCCACTTTCCTGGCTCCTGGTCATCACCCCACTGCCTAGTAAACAGCTCCTAATGTGGATTTCCTCCATCAGCCTGTAGACTCACGGGCAGTTTCAGAGCCTGTACCCTGCTTAAAGCACTCTGCACGTTCTGTGTATAGAAACATGCTGTGTAAGAATTAAAAGATGCTTCCTCCTTGGAAGAAAAGCTATGACAAACCTAGACAGCATATTGAAGAGCAGAGACATCACTTTGCCAACAAAGGTCCTTCTAGTTAAAGCTTTGGTTTTCCAGTAGTCATGTATGGATGTGAGATTTGGACCATAAAGAAAGATGAGCACTGAAGAATTGATGCTTTTGGACTGTGGTGTTAGAGAAGACTCTTGAGAGTCCCTTGGACAGCAAGGAGAACAAGCCAGTCAATCTTAAAGGGAATCAGTCCTGAATACTTATTGGAAGGACTGATGCTGAAGCTGAGGCTCCAGTACTTTGGCCACCTGATGCGAAGAGCTGACTCAATGGAAAAGACCCTGATGCTGAGGAAGACAGAAGGCAGGAAGAGAAGGAAGTGACAGAGGATGAGATGGTTGGATGGCATCACTGACTGGATGGATGTGAGTTTGAGCAAATTCCAGGAGTTGGTGATGGACAGGGAGGCCTGGTGTGCTGCAGTCCATGGGATGGAAAAGAGTCAGACAAGACCTGGCGACTACACCACCACCACTGTGCTCTGGAGGATTCAGGCCCAATCCTCCAGTCAAGCGCAGTGCAACTGTGCATGCATGAATGGTTGTGTCCGACTTTGTGACCCCATAGACTGTAGCCCACCAAGCTCCTCTGTCCATGGGAGTCTCCAGGCAAGATACTGGAATGGGTTGCCGTTTCCTTCTCCAGGGGATCTTCCTGACTTGAGGATCAAACCCACGTCTTTTATACATCCTGCACTGGCAGGCAAATTCTGTACCCCTGCGGCCACCAGGCAAACACAGGGAGGTCTGATTTTTATCTTAGCAAGTGAGGACTAGATTGTGATGTTTCTGCTGTTCAGAAGATATTCTCATTTCCTGATCAAGCTATTAGGATAATTATTTTCTCCCATCAAGGGTGCAGTGAAACTTTGAGAGCCCCATAGAGAATCTTATCAAAGAGCTTCTATTGTCACTGCCACTAACTGGGTTTGTGGTAGTGGTGGTTCAGTTGCTAAGTCATGTCCAACTCTTTGTGGCCCTATGGACTGTAGCCCACCAGGCTCCTCCGTCCACAGAATTTCACAGGCAAGAATACTGAAGTTGGTAGCCATTCTCTTCTCCAGGGAATCTTTCTGACCCAAGATGGAACCTGTGTCTCCGGCACTGCAGGTGAATTATTTACCGACTGAGCCACCAGGGAAGCCAGTCTATTTGGGTTTAGGGGGCTATAAGAATGCTTCTCCTTGCAGAGTTTGCAGAACATCCTCCTGCCTCTTACCCACCCTCCCCACAGCTTTAACCTCAGGCACAGCATACTGCAGCTTCTCCTGCAGTCGGCACACAGATCTGCCACAGGCAGGACAGGGACTTTGTTGTGGAAGCAGCCTGAGGTCTGGCATCCTCCAGGCAGGGGGTGGGGAGGGAGCCTGCAAATGCAGTTTCCTCCCTTCCTTCCTTCTGGGCTCACATCCAGACCCGGCCGCTCTTCACTCCTGGCAGCCTGGGATGTCTCCATAACTGTTGAGGGCTGTATGAGGGCACATGCTTTTAGAAAACAGATAAACCTGGGGTTGCTCCTTCAACTGATTAGCTTTAGGCAAGCCACTTAGACCTTCTGAGCCTCGGTGTCCCCGCCTGCTAAGCAGGACGGGTGATAACCTGTTGATTCTAAGGTGTCCATCTATCTGTCCTGAAGTTCACAGAAGGATGGTTCCTCATGAATGATTTTCACTGCTTTTTTCCCCTTTGAGTTTAGTGGTGACACCCGTTCAAACACCTGGAAGCTCTGAACATCAACCACCTTTTGCCCCAAGCAAAGTAATTCTTTTTCTTGTTAAAAAAAAGAAAAACTGCATTTCTCTCTAAACATATTTACACAATGCCAGAGACTGAAGCTTAAAAGCCAAATCCCATTTTTTCACTTTGGATGAGTCATTTTTCTTTAGTAAACAGGAATGAGAAACTTACAGTTAATCAAGGAAGAGGCAGCTAGTTTCATTTGAAAAGAAAACCATGAAGGAACAGTGTTAGAAAAGCGTATTGCATTTGAACGAATATTGAAGGTAGAGTTTTCAGGTCTCATGAAAGGTTTTTGTCCATCCAACACTGTGTATAGTTTTCAAGGTATTTATCAGATTACTTTTCATATAGATTTTTAAAAAATTATCATCATCCTTAGAAAGCCTCTTCAGTGAGCTGGCTTTGTTTTGGCAACAGGAGTAGGGAGGTGGAGAGGTATAAGCAGAGCCTTTTTGATGGTTTTAGCTTTTTTATTCTTTTTTTTCACCTGCACCGCACAGCACGTGGGATCTTAGTTCCTCCACCAGGGATCAGGCCCATGCCGCTGCCTTGCAAAGTAGCTTCTTAACCACTGGATGGCCAGGGAAGTCCCTTAGCTTTATCACATCCTGTGCTGGACACGAGTCAAACAAGGAGACTCTGATCTCTACTGCCCTGCATGGTCCAGAGCTTCGCTGGGCGGACCAGAGCAGGCAGCCTGCCCCCAGGTGTCTGTGGCTGGGGGCGGGGCACTACCCCACTCCACAATAAGGACTGGAAGGGGAGCACCAGGGAGGTGGGATGGGACACAGAATGAAAGGTCAGAAAAGGCTTGGCAGTGGGCTTGGGGACACTTGCAAGGCTCTGGTAGAGGAGGGCTGGGAGAAGCCAGGGCAGGGAGCAGAAAGGGCAGGCAGGCATCAGAGAACATGCCCAGGAGGAAGGGGTCCTGGGGGCAGGTGAAGATGGACAGGCAGTTTGGCCACCTGCCTGCTGCTGTTCTTCCGGTCAGCTAGGAGCAGAGCCAGAGCAGGTCTGGGCGTGGTGAGTGACCGCATCAACCGTTCCCAAGCACCTCGTCACTGGACCCGGAGTAGCATTTCAGGTGCAGACTATGGTGAAGCCTTACCCGGTGCCGTTCTAGGCTTTAAAATGGTTTATATAAGACATGTTAAGCGCTAAAGATTAAAATATGTGCTGCAGAAATAGGTGCTAGACTCGCATGTCTTACTTTGAAAAGTGTCTCACCATTCCGTCTGAATCCTTCACGAAAAAATACTGCTTGTCTTTTCTAAGTACACTTGAGACAAGGAACTAGTTATTCTAACAAACGCTGAACTTTTCCAGAACCAAAAACGATTCCAGAGATGGAAAATAATTCTAAGTGTTGTCTGGCAATGAGATCAGCCATAGTCGCTCTTGTTCTTAAGTGAACCTACCGGTTTCACTGTAAAACTCAACCTTGTGTTGACTTCCCTTTGGATCATATTTGTATTCTAAGCACAGTTCAGGGCTACTGAGCCCACTAAGTTGTGAAGAAACAGTTCCAGTGTGTTTCTGGGCTGGTGCCTCTAGCTCTCCAGTCGGAAGAAGGCACTTATAATGTTGTTTCAAATTTGTAAGCAGTGCGTCCTGAGGTTCACTTCCCAGGCTTTTTATCTGAGGCTATCCTCTGTGTGTGTGTGTATGTGTGTGTGTGTGTGTGTGCGCGCGCTCAGTCATGTCTGACTCTTTGCGACCCCATGGACTGTAGCCTGCTAGGTTCTCTGTCTATGGAGTTTTGAGCCTTTACTATACAAAACGATGAGCTCGTCAGTCTACTGAAGTGAAAGAGTTAGTTACTCAGTCATCTCTGATTCTTTGCAGCCCCATGGACTATAGTCCACCAGGCTCCTCTGTCCACGGGGTTTCCCAGGCAAGAATATTGGACTGGGTAGCTGTTCCTTTTTCCAGAGGGTCTTCCCAATCCAGGGACTGAACCCAGGTCTCCTGCACTGGGTACAGATTCTTTGCCATCTGTGCCACCAGGGAAGCTTTGCATTTTAGGTTTTAGTAGAAAGAGTTAGTTGCTCAGTCATCTCTGATTCTTTGCAGCCCCATGGACTATAGTCCACCAGGCTCCTCTGTCCACGGGGTTTCCCAGGCAAGAATATTGGACTGGGTAGCTGTTCCTTTTTCCAGAGGGTCTTCCCAATCCAGGGACTGAGCCCAGGTCTCCTGCACTGGGTGCAGATTCTTTGCCATCTGTGCCACCAGGGAAGCTTTGCATTTTAGGTTTTAGTTCAGCTGGTGCCCACTTTAGTGAGCGCCTACTGTGTGCACCGCTGGGAGCTTTGGTAGAACTGGCCGTGAAAAGCGAGTTCCCCTTGCTCTCCAAATGCTCCGTGTCACGCACAGAATGAAACATGGTCTCTGTTCCCGTTGTTCTTTTCAGTCTCATTATTTTCATCAGAGTTTGGCTAACTTTGGTGGATCTTCAGTCACTAGTGTCAAGAAAGAAATGCATGGAACTCACTTTTTAAACATTTCACCTTCTCTGCATGCACATTTACACCGTGAGCGAGTAACAGGATTATTTGATTTAACAAGTTTAAACGATTTCTTATCTTCTTCCTGCTGGGGAAAGACGCTGGTTTTTAGCAGTGAGGGGCCAAGAGAGTAGGTCTTAGATCTTAGGAAGTAGAATATCATCAGTGTGGCTTCCTAATGTAAATATACTCACAGTATTTAAATGTAAACCATTTAGAATTACGTCACATGTATTTTTTTGAGAGCTGGAGTGATACTGTGACCTGGGAAGATGGGCCAGGGTATAGGCATAGAGATCAGGTGTGGAACCCACAGCCACCCAGTAGTCTCTCAGACAACGTTGTTGCTGTCTTTGGACATCAGTTTCCTCATCTGTGCATGTGCTCAGCTGCTGAATTATGTCCAACTCTTTGCAACCCCATGGACTGTAGCCCACCAGGTTCCTCTGTCCATGGAATTCTCTAGGCAAGACTGCTGGAGAGGGTTGCCATGCTCTCTTCCAGGGGATCTTCCTGACCCAAGGATGTCTGGAACCTGCATCTCTTCTTTACTGTGAAGCTACCTGGGAAGCCTATTCCTTGTCTGTAAATTGGGGATAATAACACTTGCTTTAGAGATCTTGGTGGGATTGAATTTTAAAACCTAGAAGACACATTAGTACAGTTCTCTGTACATTAAGAAGTCTGTGTATTAGTCGCTTGGTCATTCCAACTCTTTGCGACCCCATGGACTGTAGCCCACCAGACTCCTCTGTCCATGGAATTTTTCCAGGCAAGATTAATGGAGTGGGTAGCTATTCCCTCCTCCAGGGGGTCTTCCCAACCCAGGGATCAAACCCAGGTCTCCTCCATTGCAGGCAGATTCTTTACCATCTGAGCCACCAGGGAAGTCCCTACATTAAACACATGGTACGTGGTGGCTCAGATGGTAAAGCGTCTGCCTACAATGTAGGAGACCCGAGTTTGATCCCTGGGTCAGGAAGATCCCCTGGAGAAGGAAATGGCAACCCACTCCAGAACTCTTGCCTGGAAAATCCCATGGACGGAGGAACGTGGTAGGCTACAGTCAGTGGGGTCACAAAGAATCGGACACGACTTAGCAACTTCATTTTCACTTTCACGTGCTTAATAAGAAATGGTTGTTATGAACAGGTTAATTTTTAAACATAATTTAGATAGTGATTTTCCTAATACATTCCTGGTGAATTTGGTCCACTCCCCACCAAAGCACTGATTTACTTTTTCTTCTTTCAAGTTGATATGTGTCACTGTTTTAACTCATTTATTTTACAGTACTTACACACATATTTAACACATTTATTTCCTTTACCCCAAGGCTATTCCTTAGAAATTGAAAATAGTTTCACAAAGAAAGTTTCTGTCTGAATTGCCACTCTGCTTCAATTGTCATAGAGTATGTACAGATTCACAGCCAAAGAAAAACCCAGCATACAGAGTGCACGTGCCTACAGTCCATGTCCGTGGGAGAACCAGACACAGGGTGCCCAGAGCCACACAGCCCTGGATTCTGGCCCGGGAACCGTTTACAAGGACTTACTCTCTTGCTGGTATGGGGGTCAGACCGCTTAGAAGCGGGTGATGGTGAGGATGGATGAGATGGCGAGTGAGAGCCCAGAAATGCAGTCTTTGAGTGCTGCGCTCAGTCACTCAGTTGTGTCCGACTCTGCGACCCCATGGACTGTAGCTCCTCTGTCCCTGAAATTCTCCAGGCAAGAATACTGGAGTGGGTTGCCATGCCCTATTCCAAGGGAACTTCCTGACCCAGGGATCGAACCTGTGCCTCTGTATCTCCTGCACTGCAGGCAGATTATTTATCCCCGTGCCACCTGGGAAGCCCAGGGTTTCCATAGGCTGTTACTAACATTCACTGTACTTGAGTTTGTTGAGATATCATTGCTGCTGCTAGATGGTGCTCCTGGTCTGCCTAACTGGGGAGCCAGTTAACTCTTGCATGCATGCTCAGTCACTCAGTCATGTCCAGCTCTTTTTGACACCATGGTCCACTGCCTTCCAGGCTCCTCTGACCATGAGATTCTCCAGGCAAGAATACTGGAGTGGGTTGCCATTTCCTTTTCCAGGAGATCTTCCTCACTCAGGGATCAAACTCAAGTCTCCTGCATTGGCAAGTGGATTCTGTACTACTGAGCTACCTGGGAAGCCCCTCAGCTAATGCCTAGCCTCACCTTAACTAGCTGGTCTCCTGAAACCTGAGACCAGCTGGTGTGTGGACAGGGCCAGGGCTCTGCTGGACTCTGCACTCATAAAAAGTTTGATGTGCCTCGCATGTTTTCGCAGCCAGACAGAGACCACGTGAAGCACCTCTGGGAGAGGACAAAAGAGGCTGAAGACAGCATCATTTTATGTTTCTGTGGATAAGGCCAGCAGTCCTATTGGGCTGTCATTAGGAATTCAGTTGCCCTGCTTTTTAACTACTTGCCTTTTTTTTTTTTTCTATTGAGGAAGTCATTGTATTCCAAGCAATTTTTGGTGCTGGTTCCATGCAGCCCCAACTTCTGACATCTCAGGTACAGGGCAAGACCCCCTTGCCCCCACATCCATGCAAATTGGTGGCCCTGTTAGAGCAAAACTTTCTTTGCCATTGGTTAAGACTGTCGAACCAGAAATACAATTTTTCTTCGGATTGTTGATTTCATTTTAATTGTCTTAAATAAGAGAAGGACATTTTAAAAGAAACTCGTAACATTTTCTTTTTTAGAGTGGACTCACAAATGAAGCCTGTGAACAAGTTTTCTAAGTGATCTTGGCTCCATTCTGGACTGAGATTTAGCCAGCTGCTTTTCTCCTATCAATTTTAGATTTGATTTCATTTTTAATAATGGTTTTATTATTTACTGTAGGCTGTTTCACTCGCACAACTCTTTGTTTGGAAATCTAAAGCCACTTATTTTCATTGAAACTCAAATAAAAATGGGGTCACACCCGTGACCTTGTAGACAGAAACTGCCTAGTCAGCCCACTTGGACAGAAATAGCACCCAGGCTATCTCCTGAGAGCAATGGGATGTTTTAAGACAGAAGATCATTCCTTTACCGTAAAGCTTGAAATGTAATGATGGGGGTGACGGTGCCAAGTTGAGGACATGGGGGCGAAATTTAATAACAGCTCATGTTGCCTGAACAGACGGGCTGCCCCACCTGACCCTTTCATCGCATTCCTTCACGGAATTCTCACCACAGCCCTGGGACATATGGGCATGATTACTGTCAGCGTGTCAGCAGGAGGAAACTGAGGCACACTGAACTCGGTAAAGGTGCCCAGGGCCCAGAGCTGTTAAGTGCCGGACTCCAGAGTAAATGAGGTTGACCTTAAACCCTGGACCTGGCTCTGAACTGAGGGGCTTGTCATCAACAGGCCAACAGATGCCACCTGTACCCTTTCTACTGTCCAGCCTGGATTCATGAGGGATGAATGGGAAGTGAGTGTCCTCTTTTCTCAGACCCCAAGAATGCACCCTGAATTCTCCTGTCCGCCTCTGGGATGAAATCTCAGACACCACCCACAGCCTCTTCAGTTCATCTTCAATAATTCAGAGTCCTTAGATCAGTTTCAGGCGTGAAAGACTGAAAACCTCCAGCCTGTCTCATCCTGTTGGGCCGCCTCTGTTTCCCAGCTCAGGCCTTCTGTTGGCTTGGAAATCTCAGTGGAGGCAGGAGCTTCACAAACCTGTGGGTTTTCCCTCTTCCCCCTTTCCAGCCCCTTATTAGGTGTCGCTCCGAACCTGGGCTTCCCTGGTGGCTCAGACAGTGGAGAATCCACCTGCAATGCAGGAGACCCAGGTTCCATCCCTGGGTGGAAATATCCCCAGGAGAAGGAAACAGCTACCCACTGCAGTATTCTTGCCTGGAGAATTCTATGAACAGAGAAACTTGGCAGGCTACAGTCCATGGGGTTGCAAAGAGTCAGACACAACCGAGCAACTTTTGCTTTCACTTTTCTAAGCTGGGGGTAGGCCCATGCGGGTCTGTGAAGATGGCAGGGTCCTCTCCTTGGCTGTGTCACCTGGTGTCCCCGTAGGTGGTGGAGCCCGAAGCTGGATCTCTTTGGGAGCTTTTGGGTTTCCTGGGGAGCAGCCACATGTCTCCCAGCTCTGGCGGTGCTCACAGCCTCCCCTCAGTGCAGGGCTCTCTGGCCTCAGCTCCTTTTAAGATAACCCTAGACTAGGACTTCCCTGGTGATCCAGCGGTTAAGACTTTGCCTTCCAATGCAAGGGGTGTGGGTTCAGTCCATTGCTGGAGAGCTAAGATCTCACATGCCTTGTAGCCAACAAACCAAAATATAAAACAGAAGCAATATTGTAACAAATTAATAAAGACTTTTAAAATGGTCCACATTAAAAAAAAATTTTTTTCTTCTTTTAAGATAACCCTAGAACACCTTTCCCCAAGTGCTCATGTGGCCCAGAAAACCAGCACTTTGTACTGGTGGAAACAGCTTCCTCTGGCCTGTGTCCTGGGGTGGAGGGTCCAGTACAGACCCTGTGTCTAGCCCTCTCAAACTCCATCAGCTCTGTGTCGGGCTTTCTGGAAGGGTGAGGGGTCCTGAGTTCAGCCTCAGCCTATTTGCGATGGGGGTGGGCACAGGCCATGGTCCAAACCACTGCTCTAAGCAGAGAGCCAAGGCGGCCTGATACCCGCTCCTTAGGAGATGTCTTCTACTCCTTCTTTGCCCCGACATCACACCAAAGTGAAAGTGAAAGTCGCTCAGTCATGTCTGACTCTTTGTGACTCCAGGGACTATACAGTCCATGGAATTCTCTAGGCCAAAATACTGCTGTAGGTAGCCTCCCAACCCAGGGATCAAATCCAGGCCTCCCATAATCCATTTTGGGTGGATTATTTACAAGCTGAGTCAACAGGGAAGCCCAATACTGGAGTGGGTAGCCTATCCTTTTCCAGGGGGTCTTCCCAACCCAGAAATCAAACCAGGGTCTCCTGCATTGCAGGTGGATTCTTTTACCAGCTGAGCTACCAGGGAAGAGCTCCTGGATAACAAGTTGTACCCTCTCCCCTCTTTGCCTGCAGACTCACTCAGGTCACAGCGCCACCTGGAGGCCGTTGCCGTAACGCAGTACATGACTAATTTTTCACACATTGATCCAAATAGCAGTACAAGTGTGTGCTGCCCAACCGTGTGCCCAGCACACCCTAGGAGAGCCCAAGGGTGGGCTCTACTCCTTGGTCCACACCCATGAAGGTCTGAGAAGGCAGAGTTGGCCTCTTGGCATCTCTTCAGTATTCCAACCTGCGTTTCTATCCTCCAGCTGCACAGAATGGATGTCAGAAGAAACAGGGCTTACAGGACCTGCTGAAGGTAGAGAAATGGTTTACCCAACAGGTGGAAAGTGAAAACAAAGTAATGAAAACGCAGGGGCCAGGATTCTTTTATTATGTAGCACGTGAAGACCCTCTCCAGCCAACTGAAAGAGTAAGCTAAAACCTGGGATACTGGAATCAAAAGCCGAAATGTTATTATGACAACTCCATGGTTTCTGAGAATATTCAGAGTGAGGATGTTCTTGGCAGAAGACAATTTCATTTACACCTTGGAGCTGATTGCTGATGGCAACGCTGAGGTCAGAAGAGAGAAGATCCTGCCACCAGGAGCTGAGGAATTGCAGCAGGCAATAAGCAAAGAGGCACGTCACTCAGAAATTGAAAAAGTACAGGTCCCGCCGAAAGGATAGTGGTTTGGACTTAATGCTTCCAGATGTCTGGGCCTCTCATTTCTTAGTTTCCATTTGATTTATCTTGTGCAAATTCAGTCTCTTTTGGATACATGGCTTTTGTTACTCCGCCATTTATCTTTTCAGTTTTATAATTCTCCTATTGCACTCTTTACTAGTTATGTTCACAGCATAGAAGGAGTTACTAAAGTGAAAGAAAAGGGGATGACAAGCATGGCATATTCATATTAAAATAGGCAGGTTAATGTCCTCCGAATGCCGTGTCGTGGCTTCCTTTAACCCGTGGAACTAAGCATTGAATTTAGGAATACATTTTGCTTCTAAGTATAATTTTGTGATGATCACAGTATTGTTGGCTGTCTGCGACACAAATGAGGGAGAGGACGAGTTTCCTGCAGTCCCGCTGGTTAGGGTCATCTCAGCAGAGGGAGGGCAGGTGTGTGGATGTGCGCAGCTGGTTCCGTTCTCGTGGGCTCAGGCCTGGGGTGCAGAGAAGGGAAGGAGAAAAGACTAGTGTGTGCCTCCCACAGACACTTGTCAGCAGTGGAGCAGGAAGCCCAGAATCATCCTCCACCACCCCTCACCCTTCACAGCCAGACCGATGCCACGTTCAGACGCGATGGGACGCATTCAGGGTGGTTTGGCCGTAGACCCAAGGCCACGTTCAGACCAGTGCAGGTCTTAAAACATCTCTTGAAATCATCCGGTCTTCCCTCCAACCCCAGAGACACCTGCCTCATGAGGTTGATGTGGATGAGAAGAGCCTCTATGCCCTTATTTAACATTCTCAGTTCCCTGAGTAGGTAGGTAGTATCACTGTGCCCATTTTAGAGATGGGAAACCTGAGACCCTGGATAGAGAAGTGAGCTGCCCATGGCTGCTCAGCCCTTCCAGGGCAGAGACAGCATCCAGATCTAAAGGTTGTGCCCCCGGGGGTCACCCCTTAGAGCCTCTCCCCCTCCCAAGGCCAGCTCTGCCCAGCCTCCCTGCTCTGCTCCCCTCTCATCCTGGCAGCCCCTCCCTCTCAACAACACACCTGACCCTGTTGCTAATGCATCATCACCCTGTAAGGCTCCCCCATTACACTGCCTGAAATGCAGAGGCTGTCCATCCTATTCTCACTCCCACAGGCCAGTCACCATGCACTCCTCTCCCCCAGCTCAGCACTTTGCACTGACCACCGGGTGTGTTTCAAGTTTCTCAGATGAACCATGAACTCGGTGGAGAGCTACCATGGGGAAAGACACCCCCATCCAGTTCTCTTCTCCTCTGTCTTCTGACTCCCGAGAAGTGGCGGGCGGGGCAGCGTTCTGACAGTTCTGCCAGACTGATCAACATTATTCAATTAATAGTCATAGTATGTGTTTTGAATCTTTTTTCTAAATTGTCAAGACTTTCCTGTTTCTTTACATCTTATACATAATTGCACAGTCACTAGGTACTAATGGATTGATTCAACCCAGCCCACGGTTCCGTAAGCACCATTAGATTTTGAGTGCTTTTCTCTTGCATTTATAAAGAATTCAAAAGTTAATGCTGTTATGGGAGACTGCGTTCTTATTTCAGAGGCTTCTCTGCTCTTAAATGAAAAAAAAACAAAAACAAAACAAGATTACAGTTATGAAGGTGGCCCCAATCAAGTTGGAATCTTAACAGCTGATGTCAGTAGGCTCAATGCTGTTACCAGGAAGCAACAGGGGACACGTTTACTTGGATTGTAAACATTTTGTGATCTGAAGCTAAAAGATTCGCTCTTCCAGAACTCTTTTTAACCTCAAAGGTAAACTGCTTCTTTGCTCTTTGCCTCCAAGAATGTTTGTTGTTGTTCAGTCGCTAAGTCATGTCCAGCTCTCTGCAACCCATGGACTGCAGCACACCAGGCTTCCCAGTCCTTAACTATATCTCCCAGAGCTTGCTCAAACTCATGTCCATTAAGTCAGTGGTGCCATCCAACCATCTCATCCTCTGTCGTTCTCTTCTCCTGCCTTCAATCTTTCCCAGTATCAGGGTGTTTTTCAGTGAGTTCTTCAGGTGCCCAAAATACTGGAACTTCAGCTTCAGCCATCGTCCTTCCAATGAATATTCAGGACTGATTTTCTTTAGCATTGACTAATTTTTTCTTGCAGTCCAAGGGACTCTCAAGAGTCTTCTCTAGCACCACAATTCAAAATTATCAATTTTTCAGCACTCAGACTTGTTTAAATCCAGCTCCCACATCTGTACATGACTACTGGGAAAACCATAGCTTTGACTATACGGACCTTTGTTTGTAAAGTGATGTCTCTGCTTTTTAATATACTGTCTGAATGTTTGAGTGGACGACATTTTCAAGCTCGCCGAATTCAACACATTTTCGTTTTCATTGATGAGATCCAGACACCGAGATGTGAGGTGACTCAGAGTAGAATTAGTCCGACTCCCTGTTTAAAGCCGTTTCCACCTTTCTTCTGCCATAACACACATGAGAAATGACCAGTGTTCACGTACTGAAGGAGCTTCTACTCATAAATCAAGGATTGTGGTCCACCCCAGGATCCTTGCTGCATCTCCAGGACTTTGATCTCACCTAAAGTTTAAAGATCAGTTAGGTGTTAACTGTCTGGTTCTCCTTACTTACCAGGAGCGTGTGGCCCATGATTGAATTTTAAAATAAAGAGCCATCGCTCAGAGATCTGGGTTTGCTACATCAACAATGAAGCTATTCCTCATGGCAGCCCTGTGGCCGGAGACCCCTCCACAGGGGCCACAGTCACCGTGAGCTGCCTGACCTCACTGTCACGGGATGCACGTTGCCTGGGGAATTTGGCTTTATGCATTTTTCACATAACCTGTGTGGACATCAGCTCATTTTCTATCCCTCGCTGCCCCAAGGTTGTAAATGCTCTGAGACCAGTGTACTGCGTTTCCCGAATGTCCCATCCATCAGTTCAGATCCTGGTCTTTACCTAACCACCCAGTGAGGAGCTGGCAGACGTGAAGTTAGAAGAATCCAGGTCACTCTGGTTTTAGAAGTTTCAGTTTGCTGGGATGTCTGTTTCCACGCCTCCAAAGCCATAGACTATTACTCTGTGAGAGATTGGAAAGCCGGGCTCACATCCTCTGTTGCCAGTATCTAGGACCTACTTTGGTGCTCACCTGTGCAGGACTCAGAGTCTTTCCCCTTCCTCTTCCACCCAAAGGCTGCGCCTGTTTCCCAGATACCGCCTGGGGTCTGGTGAGAAAGACAGAATCTGAGGTTCACCTCAGCCTGCTGAGTTAGACTCAGGGTGTCAGGCAGATCCCCAGAAGCACAGGCACAGCTGTCTGAGAGGCATCGCTGGAGCCGGCAGGGAGCCACTTTATCTTCCTCCCTGTGTCCTCTGTCCCCAGCTGGCTCTACACCCCTTCAGCTCTCCCCACACAGATAACGTGGCCCCTCCAGCCTGGTCCTCTCCATCAGGAAGGAGCAAACAGGGAGGGCTGTGCCCACCATGCCCCCCGGGCTGGGCTGCTGTTGAGTCCACGTTGCCCTGACTCGGAGAACTGCCCTCCACTCTGGTTCTGTGACATTTTCTCCTCCAGTTCTTATTATGCTTTCATGACATTCTCGATGAATATTCAGTGGAGTAGAATGTAGGCAAAATGGTCCGTGAATGGGAGTTTCCCTCAGGCTGCTATTCTGTCTCCTTAGCCGTCTACCAGGGATCAAACGGGACTGGATAATTATTGATACTTTAGTTATGAAGCCCTACTTGGCTGAGATCAAGTTTTCCTCCCCTGAAACAAGATGAAGAGGCAATGAGCCTGCCATCAGCAGAGGGTCTTGTGCCTGGTCACAGCTCATGAACACAGGTCATGGTTATCACGTCTGTGCCATCACAGTGTAACTCCAGGTTTCTGGGTGCCTTGCATGTGAGTCTACACTCCAAAACAACAGGTGGTCTATAGCACTCTGCCAGCCAGCACTGTTGAAGCACCAAGAAGTGAAAGAGCAGAATTAAGGATTATGACACAATTAAGAGTAAGGCACACTCTTTGCCACCTTCATTATTTTTGAAGTAGGTTCAGTGTGTCAACTAAAATAGGTAGGAAACATCAGTTGTGCCATCTGGGGCTTCCCAGGTGGCGCTAGTCATGAAGAATCCACCTGCCAATGCAGGAAATACAAGAGACGCGGGTTTGATCCCTGGGTTGGGATCCTCTGGAGGAGGAAATGGCAACCTATTCCAGTACTCTTGCCGGAAGAACCCCATGGACAGAGGAGCCTGGCAAACTACGTCCATGGGGTCACAAAGAGTCAGACACAACTGAGCACATTATGCTATACCCAACTGGTCCCTACAGCTTTTTCTGTGGCTTTCGAGGCTTCTTATCAGATGCCTTCCCCCTATCCCCAAAGAGTTAATTAAAACTTTTCAACTGTGACCACAGTCATCTGTAGACATCATCAGTGTGTTGACTGTTATTAGGGAAATTGGGAATGGCAGCAAAAGCAGAAGAGGGGCTGGAAACATAAACAAATAATAACTGTTTCTCTAACGCAAACCTCTCAGGCTGCTTTTATGTCTGCTAACCGCTACCCTCACACAGCCCACCCCACCCCTGTGCGTGCCTGGGGGAACCCTCTTCAGGCTGTCTGCCTCTGCTCACTCATTCGCAGGGTTTCTGTTACATGAAGACAGAAGGTAGGGTGGAAGGAAGACAAGCTTTCTGGGGAATGCTTCCTACAGCACAGCCTGGGAGCCCTGGGACCTCAGTCCTGTGAGTGCAGAAGGATGAATCTCATTTAGCTTGAATGGTACCAAAGCCCCTTGGACGGACAGGTGGGCATGCTGGAAATTCAGTTGAGGTGGATATATTGGGGGTTCCAGTCCAAATATGGTGGACTTAGGAAAGAACACTACTGTGTAGGCCAGAGTGAGCTGAAGTGCCAGTGGACGCTATGTGATAACTACAGCTCATCATGCGAAAAACCTTCCCATGAGGACAGTATGTGCTGGAATCATAGAAGAGTCTGGTCACAGGCCAGTATTCCCATGGGCGCTTTTTGAAACTGGAAATAACTCACTCATTCTTGGGCTTCCCAGTTGACACTAGTGGTAAAGAACCCACCTGCCAATGCAGCAGACTTAAGAGACATGGGTTTGAAAGCTGGGTGAGAAAGATCCCCTGAAGGAGGAAATGGCAGCCCACTCCAGTATTCTTGCCTAGAGAGTCCATGGACAAAGGAGCCTGGTGGGCTTCAGTCCATGGAGTCACACAGAGTTGGACATGACTGAAGTGACTACTCACGCACTCATTCTTGGCTGCTCAGAACCTTGTGTTTTTAGAGAAATAAGGACTAGTGGGGATCTCATCCAAGCACTCATGTCACAAATGAGGAGACAAAGCCCCAGGGGAAGGGGCCCAGGCTCTGCCCCATCACCCGACGGGTGATCTTCCCACTTGCTGGAGGTTGGCAGTGGTTCTTAGCCACAAAGCTAATGGGCATAGATGTCCGTCAGCTCCTTCACTCTGTCCCTGAACTTTCCAGCACTGTCCCTTCCACAGACGTGTGTTGGAAGCTGCAGTGGTAAGCAGTGAAAATATTATACACGCTCAGGAGAAACAAGGCCTCTCCTGGGGGCCCTCAGGTTCCCTGGGGGCAGTCCTGTGGGGTGGCCTCTGAGCCCAGACTCTGTTCCTACTGTGGCTCCCCACCCCGTCTGTGGAGGACTGGCGCACCCAGGCAGTGACTGAGTAGACCCCCAGGCTCTGAGGAGGAATCCTCACTCCTCTGGCATTTCATTCAAAATATGTTCATAGAAACAATCCTACTTCATCTTCATGAGAGGAGATGGTTTTCTGAAAACTAAATTGAAGTATCATAATAGCACCACACAATTAAAGGAAATCATTAGAAGGAATTGCCTTAGGCTTCTTAAATCTTGCATAGGAAAACATTTTTATTAGAATGAATCCATTTGCAGATTACCGAAGTGGTCTCTAACAAAACATGACGATGAGTGTTCTTAGAGACTGAGTTTCAAAGATGTTAAGGAAAACTATCAGCCCCCGCCCAAGCTTATTTTAATAGACACTTTTCTTACCATGAGAACAGATGATTTTACACTCAGATCAGTTCAGTTCAGTCGCTCAGTCGTGTCCGACTCTTTGTGACCCCATGAATCGCAGCACGCCAGGCCTCCCTGTCCATCACCAACTCCCACAGTCTACCCAAACTCATATCCATCGAGTCGGTGATGCCACTCAGCCATCTCATCCTCTGTCATCCCCTTCTCCTCCTGCCCCCAATCCCTCCCAGCATCAGAGTCTTTTCCAATGAGTCAGTTCTTCACATGACATGACCACAGTATTGGAGTTTCAGCTTTAGCATCATTTCTTCCAAAGAAATCCCAGGGCTGATCTCTTTTAGGATGGACTGGTTGAATCTCTTTACAGTCCTAGGGACTCTCAGGTCTTTTCCAACACCACAGTTCAAAAGCATCAACTCTTTGGCGCTCAGCTTTCTTCAGAGTCTTACTATCACATCCATATATGACGACTGGAAAAACCATAGCCTTGACTAGATGGACTTTTGTTGGCAAAGTAATGTCTCTGCTTTTGAATATGTTATCTAGGTTGGTCATAACTTTCCTTCCAAAGAGCAAGCATCTTTTAACTTCATGGCTGCAGTCACCATCTGCAGTGATTTTGGAGCCCAAAAAATAAAGTCTAACACTGTTTCCCCATCTATTTTCCATGAAGTGATGGGACCAGATGCTGTGATCTTCGTTTTCTGAATGTTGAGCTTTAAGCCAACTTTTTCACTCTCCTCTTTCACTTTCATCAAAAGGCTTTTTACTTCCTCTTCACTTTCTGCCATAGGGTGGTGTCATCCGCATATCTGAGGTTATTGATATTTCTCCCGGCAATGTTGATTCAAGCTTGTGCTTCCTCCAGCCCAGCGTTTCTCATGATGTACTCTGCATAGAAGTTAAATAAGCAAGGTGACAATATACAGCCTTGCCATACTCCTTTTCCTATTTGGAACCAGTCTGTTGTTCCATGTCCAGTTCTAACTGTTGCTTCCTGACCTGCATACAGGTTTCTCAAGAGGCAGGTCAGGTGGTCTGGTATTCCCATCTCTCTCAGAATTTTCCACAGTTTATTGTGACCCACACAGTCAAAGGCTTTGGTATAGTCAATAAAGCAGAAATAAATATTTTTCTGGAACTCTCTTGCCTTTGCGATGATCCAGCAGATATTGGCAATTTGATCTGTTTCCTCTGCCTTTTCTAAAAGCAGCTTGAACATCTGGAAGTTCACTCTTCACGTATTGCTGAAGCCTGCTTTGGAGAATTTTGAGCATTACTTTACTAGCATGTGAGATGAGTGCAATTGTGCGGTAGTTTGAGCATTCTTTGGCATTGCCTTTCTTTGGGATTGGAATGAAAACTGACTTTTTCCAGTCCTGTGGCCACTGCTGAGTTTTCCAAATTTGCTGGCACATTGAGTGCAGCACTTTCACAGCATCATCTTTCAGGATTTGAAACAGCTCCACTGGAATTCCATCACCTCCACTAGCTTTGTTTGTAGTGATGCTTTCTAAGGCCTGCTTGACTTCACATTCCAAGATGTCTGGCTCTAGATGAGTGATCACATCATCATGATTATCTGATTCGTGAAGATCTTTTTTGTACAGTTCTTCTGTGTATTCTTGCCACCTCTTCTTAATATCTTCTGCTTCTGGTAGGTCCATACCATTTCTGTCCTTTCTCAAGCCCATCTTTGCATGACATGTTCCCTTGGTATCTCCAATTTTCTTGAGAGATCTCCCATTCTTTTGTTTTCCTCTGTTTCTTTGCATTGATCACTTAGGAAGGCTTTCTTATCCGTTCTTGCTACCTAGGCTCTGACAAAACAAAGGGAAGTGAACAAAAATAAAACAAGAAAACCATTCTGGCTTTAGGGGAAGGTGTGTGCCTGCAGGTGAAGAGGAAGAGGTTTAAGGGAGACAGAGAAGAGAGGGCCTAGTTACACTGCCCCTGGGTTGCAGGCAGCCGTGTGCGTCCTCCATAGCCAGTGCTCACCCTACCGGGATCTTGCTCGTGAGTGGGCGCTGAGTCGCTTCAGTTGTGTCTGACTCTTTGCCATCCCATGGACTGTAGCCCACCAGGCTCCTCGGTCCATGGGACTCTCCAGGTAAGACTACTGGAGTGGGTTGCCATGCCCTTCTCCAGGGGATCTTTCTGACCCAGGGACTGAACCTGAGTCTCCTGCATTGCAGGCGGATTCATTACCGTTTGAGCTACCAGGGAAGTATATGAGATGAGAAAAACTGAGGATGAGACTAAGTCGTATGACAGTGTAACATCTGAAGGTGGAGAAGGGTGAGCTTGCCCAGAATGTTAGGAGAGAGGATGGTTAGAGAGAGAGAAAGGCAGAAGGGTGGAGGGTGGAGAAGCCAAGGAGAGAAACGTTTCGAGAAGGGCAGGTGGTGAACAGTGCCAAAAAAACTGATGAGAAAAACTGTCCCAAACTGAAAACTACATGTTGGATTTCAGACATGGTGGTCCCTGTCAGCTTAGTGACAGCTGATGGGTAAAGGAGTTAGGGAAGTGGGTTGAGAAATGGCCTTGAAGTGACGAGGTGGGGTGAGCGACTTCAGGAAAGTTTGTCAAGAAACCGGCCACAGAGATGAGGAGGGAAGGCAGTAGTTGGCCAGGGACATGGAATTGAGTAATTTCTTGAAGATGTGGATACCTGACCGCATTCAAATACTGATGGGAAAGGCTTTGAGTGGGCAGGGCTTGGTTTAAGTTGGAAGAAGAGGTAACCAGTGAACTTACGATTCTGAGAGATGGATAAAGCTGGGATCTGAAGGTGAAGGGGCCCCTCTGTCCTCACTGTCCTTGGGTGTTGGTCCTGATGAATTTGTGATATGGGGATTTCTGTCTTAAAGTTCCTGTTTTCTTTGTGAAGTAGGATGTGGGTGGGGGAAGATTTGAAAGTTTCTGTGTTGAGTGGGAGAGTGGGTTGATTGGAGAAGCAAAGACGGAACGAGACAGGAAGGTAATCATGAATTTGTCGTGACTATTTGCTGCTAATATTCCCCCTTCCTAAAGGGCTCAGAGTTTTATTAGGTGCACTCCACCACGACAGCCCACGCACTTTGGGGTCCCCCTTGGCTTAAGCTTGTTAATACAATCCATTTTCTTAGCCATGGTCACTGGTTCCAGAAGGCCAGGCGGTCATTTAGTGGTTCCTGCAGGATGAATTTAAAGACCACTGTATCAAGTGATGGACAGAAGTGAGTCCACAGTCACGAACCAGTGCACACACAGCCCTGACAGAATGGAGGAGGGGAGCATCTCGAGTGACAGCTTAGATAGAAATTATTCACGTTTAAAGTGGGAAGTGATTGTTACCTTTTAACTGGCATATTTAAGGTTTCTTTTTTCCTTCAAGGAAACAAAAAGGGAGTTTAAGAGAAGAGCTAACTTCAGCTGCAGAGAAAAGTCATTTCTGTCTTTGCTTCCTGAGTGTTGCGTCTATAAAATTATAAACTCTCCTTGAATGTATTTTTAACAGTTGGCTTAAAATTCTTAGGACGCCTCCTTCTCAAATAAAACAAAACTGACATTTATAACTCAAGTGCCTTCGTCTTGGAGGGGAAAAAGCAGAGTCTGTGAGCCTGAGGATGCTTTCTGGCAAGTTTGCAAAGCTTCAGAAAGCTTCGGTGATTCTAGGACTCTGCACAGTTCAACATAAGCATCTTATTTCAGCTTGCTTGAAGACTCTAGTAGAATCAGACTTCCAAGTTTTGAGTTTGATAATTAGAACAATATAGACATATGGAGGTGGGGTTCAGAGAAATGCAAGCTCTTTTTGACTGGTAAAGGATGGATGCTTGTGTGAGTGCCCAGTCGCTTTCGCCATGTTTGACTCTTTGCGACCCTATGGACTGTAGCCCACCAGGCTTCTCTGTCTGTGGGATTCTTTGGGCAAGAACACTGGAGTGGGTTGCCGTTTCCTCCTCCAGGGGAACTTCTTGACCCAGAGATAGAACCTGAGTGACCTGCATTGCAGGCAGATTCTTTACCCACTGAGCCACCTGGGAAGCCCAAAAGGATGTACATGTAGGCCATTTCTACGGATCTGTGGGCTCTTGTCCAGTTCGTTGATTCTTTGGTGTTGAAAGCAGGTACTGTGGTTTTGAGAAGACTAAAACTTATATGAACCACTGTCGATAGTGGTTTTGTGACAATCAAGAGTAAAAGTGTGGAGGCAAGGGGCTTCCCTGACGGGCAAGTGGTTAAGAATCCACCTTGTGATGCAGAGGACATGAGCTGGACCCCTGGTTGGGGAAGTAAGATCCCACATGCCACAGCGGAACGACTAGCCCGCACACTTCAGCTAGAGGGACTGAGGGCAGCGAGGAAGATCCCGCATGCTGAAATTAAGACCCGACGCAGCCCAATAAATAAATAAGATGCTGTGGCAATGCTAGATGATGACCTCACCCCCCCTCTACCCATCTAGCTTTTCTCTAAAGCCGAAAACATAGGCAGAACCACTGCTGCAGGCAGGCGACAGGCGGGCATGTGATCTTGTCCTGTGAAAATCAGTTCAGGGCTCCTAGAGCTCCTGCCGTGTGTGGCTCTGGCCAGCCAGCTCCTAGGTCCTCATGCCCATCAGGAGGGTGGCCTGCGGCTTCGACGTCCTCTGTCCACACTCTCTGCTGGACGGTCTCACTCACTCATGTGGCTCCACGTGCTGCTGGCTCTCACAGCTCCAGCCGGCCCTCCAGCTGATCTCCTGACCCAGGCATTCACCCGCCCACTGGGCATCTTCCCGGTGGTGTCTCATTCAACGTCCCTGATGGAACGCCCGCAGGAAGGATCACTTTTACTCTAAGCCTGCCCCTCGCCCCAGCTTTCTGATTCTAGGCACCGGGACCATCACCCAGACAGAATTCTCTCCTCCCCTCCCCTCAGCGTCCACTCCCTGAACAGCTCTGGTTGATGCTGTACTTAGTCCCTCAGTCGTGTCCTATTCTTTGTGACCCCATGGACTGTAGCCCACCAGGCTCCTCTGTCCATGGGATTCTCCAGACAAAAGTACTGGAGTGGGTTGCTGTGCCCTCCTCCAGAGGATCCTCCCGACCGAGGGACTGAACCCAGGTCTCCCTCATTGCAGGAGGATTCTTTGCCAGCTGAGCCACCAGGGAATTGCTGAGGTTCCCCGCTGCTCCATCCCTTCCTGGCCACCATCCTGACCCAGGTCCTCTCCAGCAGCAACTCTCACCTTCAGCCCCTGTCTCCTGCCAGTAGAGTGACCTTGGAACAAAGCAGATCTGATCGTATCTGTGTCCCACTTTTGGGTGCCTGTGTGCCTCACGCGCTTCAGTCGTTTCCGACTCTTTGTTGACCCTGTGGACTGTCGTCTGCTGGCCTCCTGTCTGTGGGACTCTCCAGGCAAGAATACTGCTTAGAGGCTGTCAATGTCTCCCCTTCATTCCTGGAATATAATCGCTTCCCAGATCCTTCCAGCAGTCTCTCTGGGTCTTTGCTCCCCTTCCCTGATCTCCATCCTCCTCTCACGTAGCTGGCTTGAGACTGATCTCAGGGGTCCTATCTCCTCCTCCAGGGAGGCCTTTCTGAACCCCTGCCTTGAGTTAGGTCTTCCCGTCACTCTCACCCATCACACCCACGCTTTGAGACGCTCACTGCAATTCTTGCTAAAATGGCCCATATTCCCTGATAGAACGTAAATGCGGTGACAACAGGGACCATTCCTGTTTTATGTTTCTGGAACCATGCCTGGAGCAGGACATGGTGAGTGCTCCGTAAAGGTCTGGGGAACTGAAGAAACGAGAGGAATCGACAGCATGTACCCAGCGTTTCTCTCACTGAGAACCCTTCCAACGTGCTAACTTCAGCTGCAAAGGAATGCTTTCACCTGGGGAAAACACAGCGGGTAGTGGGAGGCGCATACACTCAGAGCTAAAGTGAGCAGCCCAGGGAGTGTGCCCAAGGGTCAATGGCCGAGGGACTCCCTCTGGGAAGCTCCTGGACTGGGCTGCCTGGACCTAGCTGGGCGCTGACAATCGGGCAAGGGGGATTCCAGGGCAGCAGAACCCACGTGCCTTGATGTTTCCATCTGTCGCTTGCAAACCAGCTCTGGGCTAAGGTGCTACCATAGACATGTCAACAAAGGCTCAGTCAGCATCTTGTGGATGTTGCTGGCGTCCCAGTGGGTGACCTAGGTCTCTAGAGCGCCTCTTGTCACATATTTGGACTTGAGTAGCTGTTTAGAAAGCTGAAAGTGAAGAGAAGGTGACACTGTTACTAGAGAGAGAGAGAATACCAACTAACTTGCATTCGATCTGGCCAAGAGCACAAAGCCAGTGGGCTTCCCAGGCGGCGCTAGTGGTAACAAACCTGCCAATGTAGGAGACGTGGGAGAAGGGGGTTCAGTCCCTGGGTCACGAAGATCCCCTGGCAACTCATGCCAGCATTCTTTCCTGGAGAATCCCATGGACAGAGGAGCCTGGAGGGCTGCAGTCAGTAGGGTCGCAGAAGAATTGGTAATGACTGAAGTGACTTAGCATGCATGCACACACTTAGCCTCCAGTGAAGTGAAGTGAAGTCGCTCAGTTGTGTCCAACTGTTTGTGACCCCATGGACTGTAGCCAACCAGGCTCCTCTGTCCATGGGATTTTCCAGGCAATAGTACTGGAGTGGATTGCCATTTCCTTCTCCAGGGGATCATCCTGACCTAGGGATCGAACCTGGGTCTCCTGCATTGTAGACAGATGCTTTACCGTCTGAGCCTCCAGGGAAGTCACACCTATCAAAATGACTTTCAGTTGCCCAACCTGAGGTTTGTCTCTGCCTGTGAGAGGCATGTGTACAACCTTTGATCAGTTTTAGTAGTGGGATGATTCACGTGCAAGAAAGGAGCAGAACATGGTGACCTCCTGATTCTCCTTTAGCTCTGTGAATCTGTCTGATATTTGAGGAGTGCACAGAAATTGGAGCCCCTTCTCTGAAAAATTATGTGTAGCTTGAGCCTGGCCTGACCATAGTTCACTTTTATTGCCTTTTCCTAATTGTTTATGTTTTTCATTAATTTTGCACCTCACGAGGCACATTTGATCAATTTGTGGAGATGTACCTTGCATGTTCTCAGAGGACCAGTCTGTCCTCTGCCTTGTTAATAATCTGTCAAAAGGAAATGCCTGGAGACAGGAAAACACTGCATGATCTCACGTGTGGAATTAAAGGGAAAACAAGAGCCACCAAACTCATAGAAAAAAAGAGATCAGATTTGTGGCTTTCAGAGGTGGGGGAGTGGGGAGTGGGTGGAAGATGGTACAAAGTTACAACCGTCCAGTTATAAGAGAAATAAGTCCCAGGGTTAAGACAGGATATGATGAGGGTAGTTAATGTCATCACAGGGTAGATTTCCAAATTGTTAAGAGAATAGATCCTAAGAGCTCCTTAGAAGAAAAACGTTTTCTTTCTTTTTTTGGTATCTGTAAGAGATGATGGACATTAACTAAACCTATTGTGTTAATAGTATTTCACAAGTCACGTAAGTCAGGTCACGTGCCTTAAACTTCCACAGTGCTGCGTTGTCAATCATAGCTCAACAACATGGAAGGAAAGAAAGGAAATGCTTTGAGCATGTTTGAAATTCTTCTTAAGGTTAAGGGCATACCTGCAAAACAATAGCCACACTTCCTGCCCTCTCTTCTTCCCTCAAAGTCAAATTTCTGAAAGATTCCCCCCTGTCCTCCTGGGGGAAGGCAAGGGCTGGACCACAGAAGAAGTGGTGAGCGTGAGGCGTGAGAAACGCCGAGAAAGCAGGTGTTTTTCTTTAAAAATAACAGAACAGATCCTAAATGATTTTTTTTTACAACCATAAGCAATAGATTTTTAAAAACAATAACAAAAAAACCCTTTACAGCCTGACTTACAGATCTAGCGCTGCTCTTGTGATCTGCTGGGATTTCCTATCTCCTCGACTGACGGCCGTGAACGAACTTAGGTCACTTCTGCTCACCCGATTCCATCCTGCACCCTTTCTTCAAATTTGGATTCTTTCCCAGCACATGGAAAATTTGGTTTGCTGTGTGGCACGTGAGGCAAGCCTTCTAAATGAACACATCCCCATAAACATGCGTCACCTCGTTAGAAAGGAGAGGCTGCTGAGGCTAAATTCACGTTCGAGTCTTGATTCCAAGTACGTAGATCAACTGATCTCTACATTGCTCATTCCAAACCATTTATGGCAAGGGATGTAATCCAGGAGGGTCTGATGTTGCAAATACAGGGTTTTGATGTTAAGGGAGAATCAAATATTTCTAAAGGAGGGAATGGCAACTTGGTGTGACCAGGTAAACCCTGACCACTATCATCCATTGGTCCTGAGTCTCCACCCGGGGTCCGGGTTCTAGCCTGCCTGAGCTCCGGGCAGTGAGAGAACTGTCCATTGGTCTCTACCCACCTCTTCCGGCTAATATTATCCTGGCGTGATCCTGTGTTCTGGGAGTCTCATCATTTACCTTTTAAGGCAAGAAGGATCCGAACAACAACACTATGTTCCTCCTCGGGCTAATCTCTGCCATCTCATCTCACCGAGGCCGGGATGTTCTGGCCGGTGTCCCTGGAGATGCTGAGCAGAGTTCCCGGGAGTCGGGAACAGCAGGTGCTGAGATGCTGGGTCATGGTGTGTGTCTGCAGTCAGCTCCGACTCCCGGTGACAGTGGCCCTTACCCCGCGTGCCGGAGACTGTGCGCCTGGGTCGGGACTGAAGGGAGGGGGTGCCCCTCCTCTGTCGCAGTGGGAGGAAGACAAGTCTCCTATCAGATGGGATAATACTCAGGTCTCTAGCCCAGCACTGAGCTCTTAACGTGTTACCAGCCAAGGGCACCGCCTATTAAGTCCAGGGTGTTATGGGATGCTAGCCGTATCCTTGATGTACTGGTGACTCTTTTCAGCTCATTTCCTCGGATCCTTTTTTTTTTTTTTGCGGGGGGAAGGGAGTCTTCTTAAGAGTGTTCTCTTAGGTTTAAAGACCTGGCTGAGGAGCGTGTATGCTTTCAGGATCAGGGCTGGCTGCTTCGTGGCTGGGTTCTGAGTTCATGTGTGAACCGTGTCTTTTATTTTCCACGCCCTCATTCTTTGACTTTTGGGGTCTTGGTGATTCTGGAGCGACTGTCCCTCCCAGGTTTTGCAAAGCCCTGTCCATCAATAGTGAACTGCTTGTCAGTGAGTGATTTTAAAATGCGTACTGACTGGTTCAGAGCCCCTGCCCCTGACCACCTCCTCTATGAGACTTTCACGCTCTTTGCTCACCAGCCCTCATCACTCCCAAGGGCCCCGTACCAGACAATCAGGGATGGCTTCTATGCCCAGAGGCCACTGAGATTATCCAGCAGGCCCATCTGGGGCCTGCCTCGCCCTTCCTTCTATAAACAGGGGTAAAGGAAACCATCTTCAGAATGGAGTCAGGAAGCCCTGAAACTTACAGACTCGGCAGGAAGCAAGGTTTCCCTTTGACCCCGTGAGGCAAGCCGCCCACCGCCAGTGCCAACCCCACACCCTCCCCCGTTCCCTCCTTTCAACCCCCCTCCTCTGTTCTCTGGACCTGCGTGTGCTTCACCACAGTTTGCTCATCCCGAATCACAATTTTCTGCTCTTCCCAAATAAAATCACTTTGCCAGTAAAACACATGATTCTTTCTTTTGTTTCCCTTTATTAAGCTGCACACTCCCATGGAAATCACAATAAAAGCTTTCGGTAGTTTCCCTCTCCCTGGTCAGTTCTAGTCGTATCCATACCCACCCCCTCCTGACGTGGCGTGCCCCCTCTTCCTGGGATATGCAGTGAGTCATCTTTGCAATCATCACTTGGTTTATTGGGCCTCCCTGGTGGCTCAGAGGTAAAGAACCCGCCTGCAGTGCAGGAGACCCAGGAGGCATGGGTTTGATCCCTGGGTGGGGAAGATCCTCCAGAGCAGGGAACGGCTACCCACACCAATACGTGGACAGAGGAGTCTGGCAGGCTATGGTGCATGGGATCGCAAAGAGCTGGACACGTGTGGACTGAGCCACACGCCCCTGATCTGTTCGCCTGACCAGATCTCAGCTTTTCTACGGGTACACTCTAAAAGGAGTTGACCTCTGGAGGAAGCAGAGGACGGGGTCTGCCGCTTGGCTGACGATGTAACCGGTGACGAAGTGACAGCATGGATCACAATAATTGTGTTTCCTGGGCCTCAGACTGGGACACGGGGTCTGAGCCAGTGCCAGGGGTCAGGGGTCGTGGCTGATATCTGGAGCTGTTCTGACTCTGCTTGGAGGCCCTCCTGGCCTGGAGTAGCCAGGACAGGGAGACCTCCTCTACAGGGAGGTGCTCTTGAGATGGTCTTGGGGGGGATCTTGAGACAGTCCTGGGGGGATCTTGAGACAGTACTGGGGGGGATCTTGAGACAGTCCTGAGGGGATCTTGAGATGGTCCTGGGAGGGATCTTGAGACAGTCCTGGGGGGGATAGGTCATGAGCTTGCAGGGGAGACAGCTTTGAGCGTGACCTCTGCCATTCTCTTTCCAGAATTAAAATGTCCCCCAGAGGAGCTAAGACTCGGGGAACAAAGACTGGAGGGGCTCACAGGGGAAGAGCTCTGCTGAGAAGCTGGAGGCTGGCACAGCCGAGGCCAGGCTGCTCTGTGTGCAGAGTTTGGGGCTGGAGTCTGGCGAGTAGCCAGCTCCTTGCTCAGACCTCTGTCAGCTGCTTGTGGAGCTCTTAGGGTGGTCCTCAGCGGAGCCGGAGGGTGGTGAGCAAGCCGGCCAGCCTTTCCTCTAGGAAGTGCTCATGCACACACATGGTGGGGACCCACCTGGAGAACTGGTCCATGGCCTCCAAGGGATGAATGTCATCTGGCTCATCTTTAAAATAGGAAGTGAAAACCGGAAGAGGTTTATTTGCCTTTGTGGATACGCTAACTTCACTCCTTTAGCACTTCCTCCTGACCAGATTGCCAGTCGGTGCACATTTACCACGGCCGCTCTTAGGAGGCGTGTGTGTGCTCAGTTGCTCCAGTCGTGTCTGACTCTCTGCGACCCTATGGACGGTAGCCCGTCAGGCTCCTCTGTCCAAGGGATTCTCCAGGTAAGAATACTGGAGTGGGTTGCCTCCTCCAGGGAATTGACCTGACTCAGGGATTGAATCTGGCTCTTCTGAATCTCTTGCTTTGCAGATGGATTCTTTACTGTTGAGCCTAGTAAACCCGATTTTAGACTAGAGGGTCTCAGTTTCATTGTGCTGAGTCCTGGACTGTAGATGTCAGGAACCTTTCTCAGCCTGACAAGATGATGAAAACCAACTACCTTCCCTGTTTCTTGTAATTTCTCAGCCACATTCTATAGAATTTATTACACGAGGGTTACAAAAAAAATTTTTTTTAAAGAACTGGGAATATAAAACAACCATGTGTCTCTTTTCCCTCCTCTTGACTTCTATTTAATTTTTGCAATTAAGATATCCATGAGCTGTGGTGGAAGAGATCTGAGAAGTGTTGAGCCAAGGCCTCCTAGCACTTAGATTTCCAGGAGGAAGATGGGATGACTCTTACCCTCCGGCAGCCACCTCCCCCCTTAGTTTCCACTAATTGTTCAATCTTGTTCCACAGGATTCACCACAACTGTACAACTCAGTAGTTGTTAAGAAATATAGGATGAGAAATTGAAGGAGACCTAGAGAGGAATTCTTCTGTAGGTTGCAAAGCCCTCTGTGATGGTTGCATGATGAGAACAATAGGAAATGAGGGTTTCCAAGGAGGGAGGCTGTGGGATGACTGCAGCCCTTTGCTAGGGGCTGTCTGTACCATCTGCAGAGAGGCAGTCCTGAATCAGAGGTCGCTGTTGGTGGGGCCGCCCCTTGCTGGTGTATCGGAAGGGGCTGTCTCCAGATGAAGCAGCCTGGATTCTGACTTAGCCACATTTGTGTCCCCTGTGTTTATCCTGCGTCACTGAATAGAAGGCAGCCACGTGGCATCAATGAGACGTGGTAAGCACCCTCTACACGCCCCTGCTGAGCCCCTCGTGGGTGACGCAGCCCTGCTTCTCTCACGCAGCCTTGGTGGCTGTGGGTGTTGAGGGTGTCTCTTGGTTCACAGAGGCCCTGTATCTCACGGTACAACTCGCCGCACTTCCTAAGGCCTCCTTCACTGTGAAAATACTGATCACATGAGTGTGTAACAAAACATGTGAAAGGAATAACTTACGACATGATCTGAGTTAATCAGAAAATGTATAGTGTGGTGACCCAAGGATTAAAGAGCAGATAAAACCAAGGAGGGTCTTGGAATGCAGGAACAGAAAAACCAGACCCTGACCGTCCTCCACCCCCAACCCATGTTGTAACTATTCACGATTTCAGGTCCTCCTGAGCAGTATAACCCGTCTCCCCTGCTACCCCACAGGGAGAAGGTGTTTGCCCTACCTTCCCACACCCAGTGTGCGTGCCTCATCCAATCAGCAAACGACCCACAAGACCCCTATCCCACTCCCTCCTTGTATCCTGGGTATAAAAGTGATCTAAGGACCCCTGTTCAACATCAGTTCTCCCTTGCGCTGTTCTAGCAGCGTCGCCCATTCTAAGAGACTTTACTGCCCTCCTGTTCTGTCTCATGTCTGGAAATTCTTTTCCAACCTGCGCCCGGACCACGACAGATAGTGGAAAATCAGCTTTAAAAAGCAAAGTGTTGGGCGTTCCTGGGAGCTCAGGGGCAAAGAATCCACCGGCCAGTGCAGGAGACACAGGCTCCGTCCCTGATCCGGGAAGATCAGCACATACTGCTGAGCAACCAAGCCCGGGAGCTACAACCATTGAGACTCCGTGATGCCCCTGCTGAAGGTCTGTGCCCTAGAGCTTGGGTTCCTCAACAGGAGAAGCCGCTGCCTTGAGAAGCCTGCTCACTGCAGGTAGAGAGTAGCCCTCGCCCCCTGCAACTAGAGAAAAGCCCGCACACAGCAACGAAGAGCCAAAAATAAAGAAATAAACAAAATTATGAGGGGAAAAAAAACCCCAACCCCAAAGCAAAATGTTTGAGTAAAATGGTGTCAGCTGGAACTTTTCAGAACTAAGAAGGGAGTGGAGACAAAGCCAAGAGGAAGAGCGCCCCTAATGACTCGTGCCAGTCAAGGCCCAGAGAGCAGCAGACAGCTGGGCCCCCCGAGCCTCCGGCCTTTCCTGTTTGAACCATACTTATTTGCATATCGGCCTCAGCCTTCCCCTTCCTGACTCACCAGTAGGCTTTCTGTCTCACGCAGTATTGACTCCGTGCCTTGCAAAGAGCAGGTGCTCAATACATGAGTGGATGGGTGGAAGAGGGAAAGAACGCGGTGAGACTGACCATCAAGGAATGGACCCCGGGTCTGGAGTGGAGGTGAGTTTGTGCTGACCTGCACGCGGGCTCAAAGGATTCAGGCAGGGAGTGTGGGAGAGGGCCCAGGACACGCAACGGGGGTCCTCCTGCCCTAGCCTGGGTCCCAGCTGCAATGCACAGACGGCCTCCATCATTTCCAGGCTCTGGGGAACCCACCCGCCTGCCTCTCATTAGCTGTATTTGCTTTCTCAGCTCTTTGCTGGATGGCTTTAGTCTGTGGATATTCTACGTGGTTTGACAGGTGTGTGTTGGACACAGTACCCCCTTTCTGCACTCACCTCCCTTCCCAGCTCTGCTTTTTAAAAAATTTTATTTATTTATTTTAATTGGAGGCTAATTACTTTGCAATATTGGGAAATAGATGACCAGTCCAAGTTTGATGCATGAAACAGGGCCCTCAAAGCCGGTGCACTGGGACGACCCAGAGGGATGGGATGGGGAGGGAGGTGGGAGGGGGTTCGGGATGGGGCCACACGGACGCCCATGGCTGATTCACGTCAGTGTTTGGCAAAACCAGCTCTGCTTTTCAGTGAAGAGGGGCGTAGACTTAGGACGGCCTCACTTTTCACCTGCTTTATAGAGGCCAGTGGTAAAGGCTCTGCCTGCCAATGCAGGAGACGTAAGAGATGCGAGTTTGATCCCAGAGTCAGGAAGACCCCCTGGAGGAGGGCGCAGCCACCCATGCCAGTGTATCTCATGTCTGGAAATTCTTTTCCAACCTGCGCCCGGACCACGACAGATAGTGGAAAATCAGCTTTAAAAAGCAAAGTGTTGGGCGTTCCTGGGAGCTCAGGGGCAAAGAATCCACCGGCCAGTGCAGGAGACACAGGCTCCGTCCCTGATCCGGGAAGATCAGCACATACTGCTGAGCAACCAAGCCCGGGAGCTACAACCATTGAGACTCCGTGATGCCCCTGCTGAAGGTCTGTGCCCTAGAGCTTGGGTTCCTCAACAGGAGAAGCCGCTGCCTTGAGAAGCCTGCTCACTGCAGGTAGAGAGTAGCCCTCGCCCCCTGCAACTAGAGAAAAGCCCGCACACAGCAACGAAGAGCCAAAAATAAAGAAATAAACAAAATTATGAGGGAAAAAAAAACCCCAACCCCAAAGCAAAATGTTTGAGTAAAATGGTGTCAGCTGGAACTTTTCAGAACTAAGAAGGGAGTGGAGACAAAGCCAAGAGGAAGAGCGCCCCTAATGACTCGTGCCAGTCAAGGCCCAGAGAGCAGCAGACAGCTGGGCCCCCCGAGCCTCCGGCCTTTCCTGTTTGAACCATACTTATTTGCATATCGGCCTCAGCCTTCCCCTTCCTGACTCACCAGTAGGCTTTCTGTCTCACGCAGTATTGACTCCGTGCCTTGCAAAGAGCAGGTGCTCAATACATGAGTGGATGGGTGGAAGAGGGAAAGAACGCGGTGAGACTGACCATCAAGGAATGGACCCCGGGTCTGGAGTGGAGGTGAGTTTGTGCTGACCTGCACGCGGGCTCAAAGGATTCAGGCAGGGAGTGTGGGAGAGGGCCCAGGACACGCAACTGGGGGTCCTCCTGCCCTAGCCTGGGTCCCAGCTGCAATGCACAGACGGCCTCCATCATTTCCAGGCTCTGGGGAACCCACCCGCCTGCCTCTCATTAGCTGTATTTGCTTTCTCAGCTCTTTGCTGGATGGCTTTAGTCTGTGGATATTCTACGTGGTTTGACAGGTGTGTGTTGGACACAGTACCCCCTTTCTGCACTCACCTCCCTTCCCAGCTCTGCTTTTTAAAAATTTTTATTTATTTATTTTAATTGGAGGCTAATTACTTTGCAATATTGGGAAATAGATGACCAGTCCAAGTTTGATGCATGAAACAGGGCCCTCAAAGCCGGTGCACTGGGACGACCCAGAGGGATGGGATGGGGAGGGAGGTAGGAGGGGGTTCGGGATGGGGCCACACGGACGCCCATGGCTGATTCACGTCAGTGTTTGGCAAAACCAGCTCTGCTTTTCAGTGAAGAGGGGCGTAGACTTAGGACGGCCTCACTTTTCACCTGCTTTATAGAGGCCAGTGGTAAAGGCTCTGCCTGCCAATGCAGGAGACGTAAGAGATGCGAGTTTGATCCCAGAGTCAGGAAGACCCCCTGGAGGAGGGCGCAGCCACCCATGCCAGTGTTCTTGCCTGGAGAATCCCTACAGACAGAGGAGGACGATGAGCTACCATCCATGGCGTCGCAGAGTCAGACACGGCTGAGTGACCGAATGCATAAAACCTTGGTTACATGTTTGGAAAAAAGTTTACTTTTTTAGTTAAATGTTTAATAGACTCTGAACTATCGCTGCATTTTCCCATTAGTTTGAATCTGCATTTTCATTGGCAATTCTTCAAATACAGTTTTCAGACTTTATTAACAATCTAGCCTGCACCTCATTGATTCAGTGATCTGATAAGGTGAAAGTGAAAGTGAAGTCACTCAGCCGTATCCGACTCTTTGCGACCCCATGGACCGCAGCACGCCAGGCCTCCCTGTCCATCACCAGCTCCTGGAGTGGTGGTGTTACTCTAACAGAAGTGGAGGACCCTCCCGGGGTCAGGGAGAAAACCCAGTAGCTTGCTGGGCTTCCTCTCTCTCTGCCCCTGGAGACTTGCTTGGCCTTGGACCCTTATAAAGGTTGAAGATCCTCAAACCTCTATGGAAAGCACAAAAATCTTACCAAGATCTGTGGCACTGCTTGAGGGAGAGACATGTCTATTTATCTCCTTTTGGATGTTCCCATTTGTGAAATAACCAGGAAATGCTCATTCCCGCTCTGAAAGCAGCCTGTCCGCTGGGTCTGCATTCTGGAAAAGCAGTGCACCAAGCTGTGGCTTCCATCCTGCCCGGCCCTCAGGGAAACCTGGCTCCACTGGAGGCTGACCCAGAGGGCCTGGGCCAGCTCCCCCCGGTCCTCTTTGAACAACCTGCCCCCTTATAAGGTGGGGCTGCATGGAAGGAGGCAGCCCAGGGTCGCTGTTGGGAGTCAGCCACCTTGGTCCGCATCTTGCTCGCTGTGTGGCTTGGGGAAAGTTACTGCATCTCTCTGAGCCTCCTTCTTTCACAGCTTCCTTATCTGGTACTATACAAGGTATGTCATGGATTTTACCCAACTGGTAGTAAGCGTTCCACAAAGACAGCAACTGGGATGGGGTGGGGTGGGGGGAGGTGGGCAACCTCTATGCCTTCTTGCCAGTCCTCCCTTTTGGAACAGTCTTGCTCCTCCTCTGCCTGTCAAAGTCCCATCCAATGCCACAAGGAGGCCTTTCTGAGCACCCTGGCCAGCTTTATTCTCGGGAATTCTGATTCATTTATGGTCTGTACCACTGGCTAGGGTCTTTTCATAGTCTGTCTGTTCTTTTTCCTTTGAATAAATGAGTGCGAGTCTTAGTTCTTCAACTAGGCATAAGTCCATGCACTTAGTAAACATATTTTTGTACCTCCACCCTCTTTCCTTAACCAGGGAAGCTGTATAGAACTTCTGATCTTTTGCAAGGGCTCCATAAATACCAGGCCTCTGCAGGCTACCCACTCCAGCATTCTTGGGCTTCCCTGGTGGCTCAGATGGTAAAGAATCTGCCTGCGATGTGGGAGACCTGGGTTCGATCCCTGGGTTGGGAAGATCCCATGGAGGAAGGCAGGCAACCCACTCCAGTATCCTTGCCTGGAGAATCTCCATGGACAGAGGGGCCTGGCAGGCTACAGTCCATGCGGTCACAAAGAGTCAGACACGGCTGAGCCATTAACACTTTTCTCTTTGAAGAGAAGAGTGACTCGTCAAATATCAGGCATCAAGGGTATTTGGAAATGTTCAGAGAATAATAAGGCATTGAGCAAACCCTGACACCAATAGGCAGATGAAGCGTGATGTTTCCAGATCTTTCTCTGGAGTGACACGCCTGAGTGACTAAGTACAGAAACAGCCCCAGGACCTGCACTGGCCTTGCTGGTCCCGGTATCTGGGACCTGCGAACACCCTCCCCATTCTCTTTCAAGGCCTGAGCTGGCCTAAGTCGTAGAATTGGCTGTGTGGGTGCCCTGGGCCTGAGGGGCAGTGGGTAGGCTTGGGCGTATCTACCGGGTGAACCCGCACAGCCCCAAGGGCCCCCGGGCGAGGGGGCTGGGGACCACAGGGAAGACATGTGTGTCCTGGTGCTGCATCTGTGCGCCTGCCCAGGGCCCGGGGACCTTAGGGGTGGGCCTGGGGTAGGGCGCAGCCAGGGGGCACCCAGAGGGGCACTTCCGACGGGGAGAGGTTCTGAGATGGCGCGCTCTGCCGCCATCCCCTGGAAGAGCCCCTCCTCTCTGTTCACAGCAGGAGAACCACCCAAGCTCCGTGGGGACGGCAGGGCCTCGTCCCTGTGTCTTCTTTTCTCTATCCTCTAAAGGGATCCTGTCCACGGGTAAGGGTTTATCAGGGGGACCACAGTGAACCAGAGGGGCGCCCCTAATTTCCTGGAGTTGGCAAAAAAATCACGCTTCTCCAGTTTTTCCAGATCATTTCTGGTGGAAAGATATTAAGTGAGGTCATCGTGAAAAGGTGGTTGAATAAACTGGTGATTTCTCAAGAGCGACCCGTCTGGACCACCCCTGATTCCGAAAAGTCCCTACAACATGAAGCCCCGTGATGCTCATTCTTCTGGGGACCTGTTTCTCTGACAGCGTCTTTCCTATGGTTGTCTCATGAGCTGGTGAAGCGGTAGGTGGAGAAATAAAAAATATATATATAAACAATTTTAATTGGAGGATAATTGCTTTGCAGTATTGTGTTAATTTCTGCCATACATCAGTATGAGTCAGCCACAGGTGAACATATGTCCCCTCCCTCCTGAGCCTCCCTCCCACCTCCCACCGCACCCCACCCCTCTAGGTTGTCACCAAGCACCAGGTTTGAGTTCCCTGAGTCGTACAGCAAGTTCCCACTGGCTCTCTGCTTCACATGTGGTGATGTGTGTGTTTCAGTTTGGAGCAGAGGCTTTGAACTCGGGTCTGTTGGCCGCCCAAGTGGATCACACCGTGGCCGGGCTGGACTCGTGCCCTGAGACTCGTTTATCTAACTTGGGTGTTTTTATCCTAAAACAAGTTTCCTGCCTCTGTACATATTTACTGATCACTTGATCACACATGGAACAGATTTGCTTTGAGCGTGGTGGGGGCAGAGGACACGGCCATGTGCAGTCAGGGTCCATGGAACTGATTTCACACCAGCCACGGCCTGGTGGAGATGCTCATTTTAGAGATTAAGAGGAAAATAAAAGTGGGATCAGGGCATCACAAGCATACGGTGTGAACACACAGTGAAGTCAAGGGAGGGACGGAAGCATTTGGACCCTAAAGACATGTGTGACATTGCAGTTTAGTCTGGATGAGAAAGCCGAGATCCCTTGGAAATGTCTTCCCACATGTGCGAGGATCTCTATCAAGTTTCTGCTGCTGCACAGCCATTTAATGTGGGTCCTACAATATCTGCTGCTGCTGCTGAGGATAAGTTGCTTCAGTCGTGTCTGACTCTGTACGACCCCATAGATGGCAGCCTACCAGGCTCCCTTGTCCCTTGGATTCTCCAGGCAAGAACACTGGAGTGGGCTGCCATTTCCTTCTCCAATGCATGAAAGTGAAAAGTGACAGTGAAGTCGCTCAGTCGTGTCCGACCCTCAGTGACCCCATGGACTGCAGCCTACCAGGCAGGATCCTCCATCCATGGGATTTTCCAGGCAAGAGTACTGGAGTGGGGTGCCATTGCCTCCTCCAAGTGCAGAACATTTATTTGAGAAGAGCTTCTCAGTTGCTAAAATGTTGCAGCAAGCGGGAGGGGGGGAGGGAATGATGTGTGTGTGCAACTTTCTGATGGTTTGAAAAGCGCTGCAGATATGGGGAGAGAAGTGGTGATAGGTTTTCTTTTTTGCCTTGTCTATAGAATGAGTGGAAAAAGAAAATGCACTCCAGTACTGTGCTCATTCCCAAGCAATGCAGACCCCAGTGGCATGGGAGCGGAAGGCTGCTTTTGCTGTTGTTATTGTCCAGTCGCTCAGTCTTGTCTGACTCTTTGCGACCCCATGGACTGCAGCACGCCAGGCCTCCCTGTCCATCACCAACTCCCAGAATTTACTCAAACCCATGTCCATTGTGTCGGTGATGCCATCCAACCATCTCATCCTCTGTCGCCCCCTTCTCCTCCTGCCCTCGACCTTTCCCGGCATCAGGGTCTTTTCAAATGAGTCAGCTCTTCACATCAGGTGGCCAAAGCATTTAGGCCAAAGGAATTCTCTGTGGCACAGGATCCTGACTCATTAGGGGTGCAAGGAGCCTCAGAGGGGCCCCCACTCCTTCTGTGCCAGGTGGAGAAACAGAGGCAGTGACTGCTTGACCCCAGTGACCATCCGGGTAGTGACAGAACCTGGGGCTCACCTGGACTCTCCAATCCTCAAGGCGACCCTCTTTCCATTCTGCCTCCTCTCAGACATTAAATATCTCTATAGAGATGCTCGCACACTTTAAAACATCAACTTCCTTGTTCTCACTCTTCAAGTGAGTAATCTGTTTCCAGTGTTTACATTAGCTGGAAATTGAGCTGGGAATACTCTACACTCTTTTATTTTCTTTTTTTTCCCCAAAGGAGATGTATTTTGATCAAGTTTCCTGGCCTCATGTGTCCCTGCTTTGTCAGGGCTAGTTGGTTGAAACTTGGTTCTCAGAGGTTCTCAGAGCCACAGGAGGAACTCTTGAAGAGTTCCAGGCCATTCCTGGGTGTTTTCTTTTCCCAGGCACTCTTGAAAATGGTAGTGTGGTCAGATCACACTGTTCCTCATGAGAAATGGGCTGTGAGGTTGCACTCTTGACCATGAACTTGGTCCCAAAGGAGTCGCAGAAGTGAACCCAGAAGGTGAGACAGGAGTGGCGGGTGACTCTTGAAGAGTCAGCTCTAGCCTTCAGGACCCCCTCACTGGCGGCAGAGACCTTGTTCTAAGTGGGGATGGGGGACTGGGACCATCCCCTCACCCCTGGGGCAAATCTTCTGTGACCCCCCCAACTGCTAGAGATGCTGTAAGGGTCTAGGTCAGTCTGAGATGTAGCTGAGACAATGAGACTGGAAGTAAGGCGAGCTTGAGAAAGAGGCAGAATAAACCAGGGGGAGAGCAGAGAAGGATGGGAGACACATCTGGAGGGCAGAGAAGCTTGTACTCAGCACGGCCTGGGACCTCTCTGGGGGCAGGCGCTAGCTAGACCCTCAGCTTCCTCACTTCGGGTCTCACAGGAGCCAGTGGTCTCCAGCCCAAGCCAACGCTGGCACTACAGTCACCCTCGACCCACGGGGGCTGCAGGGAACAAGATGATGCTTGGGCAAGTTTGAGACTTCAGGATTCCAGCTGGTGCACTCCCGGCTTCTTTAGCCTTCCTTACCCAGAAGAGATTCAAAACCTTTTGTAAAGCTATCCAAGCACTTCTGTTTCTAGCTGTATAAACAACCAGAAAACCATCCCCCTCTGAAATCCTTAAAATGCTGGATACGGATAAAAAGGTAGGCGTTGGTACAGATGAAGCTGGAAGGAAAGGGAAGTGCCAAGAGGCAGGCAGAGGGGCTCACGGGGGAAGTGGAGATGGCTAGGGGCCCCCGGTGGGGCTCCCCTGTCCATTGGGGGCTGGGGGAGCAGTGCCAAGAGGCAGGCAGAGGGTCTCCTGTCCACTGGGGGCTGGAGGGGAGGGGCTCCCCTGTCCACTGGGGGCTGGGGGGAGCAGTGCCAAGAGGCAGGCAGAGGGGCTCACGGGGGAAGTGGAGATGGCTAGGGCCCCCCGGTGAGGCTCCCCTGTCCACTGGGGGTCGGGGGTAGCAGCATCACTGCAGAGTCTCACAGTCCAGGCAGTCTTTCCTGAGCGAATCTGCCTGGCATACACCTGCAGTCTCTTTCCTGCTCTTCCTTTTTTTCAAGATGGATCCCCTTGCACTTGACCAAGAATGGCCACAGTTCACCAGCATCAGTCGATGCCCCAGAGTGCAGGGACCTCCTGAGGCCCTGAAGGGGTGGTAAAAAATACCAAAGCTAATGCATACCCTTGTAACCGGGCACCACCCTGGGTCTGCATGCCCTGCCCTGTGCAGGGAGCGCCGGATACTGGTGCTCCAGCTCAGCAGCGATGCTCTGCATGCAAACTCTTGCAGAGCAGCTTAGCACAGAGAGCATCACGTTCCCTTCGGTTATCTTTCCCCTTTCGTCTCCTTCTATGGCCACAGCATGCATGTCCCCTTGAGGACGAAACTAAGACTCTTGGATGGTAATATCTCCTGTCACCCAACCAGCAAACACACAGACACACACAGGAGTCGACGCCTTGTTTGTTTCTCGGTGTTAGAAATAGCCAGCCTTGAGAGAAGTCACACTCCAGGGCTCGCGGGCCCCGAGCACCCTCTCTGCATACGGGACGGAAGCTTCCTGACGCCGGCCAGGCACCGGGAACTCTACTCTCTCCGAGTTAACCCCATCGATCTTGAGGAGCCTTGTCTTCTGCTGGTGTCTCTGTGGACCATCTGCCTGGTTTTAAGGATGAGAAGGAAAGGATGTCTGCTTCTAGCACAGCATCGTGACATCTTTGAGAGGTCGCACAGAGTCAGACATGACTGAAGTGACTTAGCAGCAGCAGCAGCAGCTATCAGAGGGGCTTCCCAGGTGGCGCCCATGGGAAAGAACCTGCCTGCCAGTGCAAGAGACCTAAGAGATGTAGGTTTGATCCCTGGGTTGGGAAGATCCCCTGGAGGAGGCCATGGTAATCCACTCCAGTACTCTTGCCTGGAGACTCCCATGGACAGAGGAGCCTGGTGGGCTACTGTCCATGGGGTCGAAAAGAACTGGACATGACTGAAGCAACTTAGGACACACACACGCACACACACATACACACACACACACACACACACACACAGCATCCATCAGAGGAAAGACAGTGTTTTAGTTTCTTCAGCATTATGCAGACTTACAGGGGAAGCATTTGCATTAAATTTTGCCAACTTTTTA
>SJYC01053562.1:0-41371 GCA_006408675.1 Madoqua kirkii | reverse complement strand
AGGCAAGAATACTGAAGTAGTTTGCCATTCCCTTCTCCAGTGGACCACATTCTGTCAGAACTCTCCACCATGACCCATCTGTCTTGGGTGGCCCCACACAGCATGGCTTGGTTTCATTGAGTTAGACAAGGCTATGGTCCACGCAATCAGATTGGCCAGCTTTCTGTGATTAGGTTTCAGTGTGTCTGCCTTCTGATGCTCTCGTAACACCTACCATCTTACTTGGGTTTCTCTTACCTTGGACGTGGGGTATCTCTTCACAGCTGCTCCTTACCTTGGATGAGGTCGCCCTTCCTGACCTTAAGAGTGGAGTAGCTCCTCTCGTTCCTCCTGTACCCACGCAGTTACCATTCCTCAGACATGGGGTAGCTCCTCTCGGCAGCCGCCCCTGACCTCAGACGTGGGGTAGCTCCTTTTGGCCACCACCCCTGACCTTGGACGTGGGGTAGCTCTGATTTTTTTAATACTAATACCACTTTATTTATTTTGTAAATTAGTTACTGGATATGTTAGTTGAATCAGTTCAGTTCAGTCTCTCAGTCGTGTCCAACTCTTTGTGACCCCATGGACTGCAGCACTCCAGGCCTCCCTGTTCATCACCAACTCCCAGAGTTTACTCAGATGCATGCCCATTGAGTCAGTGATGCCATCCAACCATCTCATCTCTGTCATCCTCTTCTCCTCCCACCTTCAATCTTCCCCAGCATCAGAGTCTTTTCATATAAGTCAGTTCTTCGAATCAGGTGACCAAAGTATTGGAGTTTCAGCTTCAGCAAGGCAGTGGCACCCCACTCCAGTACTCTTGCCTGGCAAATCCCATGGATAGAGGAGCCTGGTGGGCTGCAGTCCATAGGGTCGCTAAGAGTCGGGCACGACTGAGTGACTTCACTTTCACTTTTCACTTTCATGCATTGGAGAAGGAAATGGCAACCCACTCGTGTTCTTGCCTGGAGAATTCCAGGGACAGGGGAGCCTGGTGGGCTGCTGTCCATGGGGTCGCACAGAGTCGGACACGACTGAAGCGACTTAGCAGCAGCAGTAGCATGTTAGTTAAGTACTTACTCTCTTAATACTCCTAATTTTAACCAATGATACTGAGTGGGTCTAAACCAGTCTTTGGAATGCTGATGCGCTCACTCATCAGTGTTCTCTGCCAGTAGTGACAGAGAGGTCGTTGGTGTTCAGAGGACTGCAGAGATAAATGTGACACTGTATCATGTGCTAAGTAGTAGTTAGCATGCTAAGTCATGTCTGACTCTTTGCCACCCAATGAACTGCAGCACGCCAGGCTTCCCTGTCCTCCACTATCTCCCAGAGTTTGCTCAAATTCAGTCCATTGAATCAGTGATGCCATCTAACCATCTGGCCCTCTGTCACCTCATTCTCCTGCCCTCAGTCTTTCCCAACATCAAGGTCTTTTCCAATAAGTCAGCTCTTTGCTTCAGATGCCCAAAGTACTAGAGCTTCAGCTTCATCATCACTCCTTCCAATGAATATTCAGGATTGATTTCCTTTAGGATGGACTAATTTGATCTTGCAATCCAGGTGACTCTCAAGAGTCTTCTCCAGCACCACACTTTGAAAGCATCGATTCTTCTGTGCTTGGCCTTCTTTATGGGCCAAATCTCATGTTCATACATGACTACTGGAAAAACCATAGCTTTGACTAAACGGACCTTTGACAGCAAAATGATGTCTCTGCTTTTTAATATGCTGTCCAGGTTTGTCATAGCTTTCCTTCCAAGGGACAGGTGTCTTAAGTTCATGCCTGCAGTCACCATTTGCAGTGATTGTGAAGCCCAAGAAAATAAAATCTGTCACTGCTTCCACTCTTTCCCTTTCTGTTTGCCATGAAGTGATGGAACCAGATGCCATGATCTTAATTTTTTCTAATGTTGAGTTTCGAGCTAGCTTTCTCAGTGCCTCATCAAGAGGCTCTTTAGTTCTTTTTCACTTTCTGCCATTAGAGTGGTATCATTTGCATATCTAAGGTTGTTGATGTTTCTCCTGTCAAGCTGGATTCCAGCCTGTGATTCATCCATCTGGGCATTTCACATGATGCACTCTGCATATAAGTTAAATAAGCAGGGTGACAATACATAGGCTTGTCATATTTCTTTCCCAATTTTGAACCAGTCAATCATTCCATGTCTGGTTCTAACTGTTGCCTCCTGACTCATGTACAGGTTTCTCAGGAGACAGGTAAGTGGTCTGTTACTGCCATCTCTTTAATAGAAAGATTTATCTTGGGAGTATTGATAAGTGTTTCACTGTAGCGGTCCTGACCAGGGGGTGGGGGAGTCAAGTTTTTCAGAAGGCCATAAATAAGACCCATGAATGCTTAACTGTTATACAAGTTTTCTATAAAGTAACATATTTAGTTATGATTTACACTTTCAGCTTGTCTTCTCTTGGGGACTTGGAAAAAGACATACAGAAAACTTGATTTCTGCCCATTGTGTGAAAAAGTATAGAGCATTTAAAATCAGAATATCTTATATGGTTGATCTAGAAGTATTGCTAGGGGTTTTCTTGTCTGTTTGGTGCTTGGTTAGTTTAAAATAAGCTTGTATTTAATGAGATGAACTTAGTACACATTCCATTTACAGGAGATGGTGTTTTCAAATACACTGGTTAGCGAAAATAAGATAAACATGTTGACTTTTTAAAAACTGTTTTGTGATTACTGTCATTTGTTGCCATCTTTTAAGTTTTGGAAGTGTTAGGTTCTTGTTAAAGTTAGAGTGATAGAAGTCAGAAGTTTTGCTTCTTTGCAAAACAGGCATCTTGGAACTCACCGAGACTGTAGCCTAAGCAGATTAGAGAGCCACAGGAATCCAGTGGCGTGTCAGGAACTGGGAACTGGGCTTTGCGGACCAGCATTTCTACTGTCATCTCGTGCTTCCTGGGTTTGGGTTTAAGTGATGCCGGCCCGGCGTGATCGGGAGGCGGGTCTCTCTGATGGGGAGGCGCCAGGAGGAGTTGGCGCGTGGGAACCCTCCGCCGCTCTTTTTCCGGAGCCGCGCCGGCCTCCGAGCGCCGGGCGCGGGTGGCGGGGGACCGTGCGGCCGCCGGGATCACATCCCTCCCGGGCTGGCGGGGGCATCCCGGGGCGGGGGCGGCGGGGCGGGGGCGCGCGGCTTCGCTGTTGCTACAGCCGTGATGTCACTCGCCCATCCTAACCCGCGGTTGGTTGTTGTGTGTTTCAGCTCTGCCTGCAGTTGAACACAAAGACCTGGAGGAGACTCCCACATCCTTCGGGGAGGAGAAAGGAGGCGGCGAGGCCCGATTAAAGGAACTTGAGGGCTGGTGGCCTCTCCGCACCGGCCGGCCGGCGAGGGGGCGAGGGGATTAAAGTCCCGGGGCGGCGACCGAGCGGGAGATGAGGCGCTGCCGCCGCCGCTGACCCTCGGTTCCGGACCATCCGCTGCGCTTTGTGCCGCCTGCACATGTGTCTGCCCGGCGCATCCGGAGGCGCGCACACGAGCATCCACCACGGCCGCCGGGGAGAGAGTGCCCGCCATGCCCACGGAGAGCCTACAGACAGGTAGCATGGTGAAGCCGGTCAGCCCCGCCGGCACCTTCACGTCGGCCGTGCCCCTGCGCATCCTCAACAAGGGGCCCGACTACTTTCGCCGCCAGGCGGAGCCCAACCCCAAGAGACTCAGCGCCGTGGAGCGGCTGGAGGCCGACAAGGCCAAGTACGTCAAGAGCCAGGAGGTCATCAACGCCAAGCAGGAGCCCGTGAAGCCGGCGGTGCTGGCCAAGCCCCCAGTGTGCCCCGCCGCCAAGCGCGCGCTCGGCAGCCCCACGCTCAAGGGCTTCGGCGGCGGCGGCGGCGGCGGCGCCAAGAGCGAGGGGGGCGCGCCTCGCGAGACCCTGAAGCTGGAGATCCTCAAGAACATCCTCAACAGCTCCGAAGGCTCGAGCACGGGCTCGGGCCACAAGCACAGCGCGCGGAACTGGCCGGCGCCCCGGGCTGACGCGGCGGATCTGCACCGGCACTCGTTCGCCGAGTCGCTGCGCGCGCGCCCCGCGCCGGGCCGGGGCAGCCCCCAGGAGGGCGGCTCGCACGTGGGCCGCCGGCCGCCTGAGCCCGCCTCTTCCGCCGCCGCCGCCGCCGACGCCTTTCTGCACGTGTCGCACAGCTCCTCGGACATCCGCCAGGGGCCCGGGGCCAGGCCCCTGAAGGCCATCCTCCCCTGCAGCAGTTCCGCCCCGCCGCTGCCCCCCAAGCCCAAGGTGGCCGCCCCGGCGGCAGTGAAGTCCCCCGAGGCCGAGGCGGCCGAGCCGGCCGGCGGGGTGGGCCGGAGACCCTCGCTGCAGCGCTCCAAGTCGGACCTGAGCGACAGGTATTTCCGCGTGGACGCCGACGTGGAGCGCTTCTTCAACTACTGCGGACTGGATCCAGAGGAGCTGGAGAACCTGGGCATGGAGAACTTCGCGCGGGCCAACTCGGACATCATCTCGCTGAACTTCCGCAGCGCCAGCATGATCAGCTCGGACTGCGAACAGTCTCAGGACAGTAACAGTGACCTTAGGAACGATGATAGTGCCAATGACCGGGTGCCCTACGGCATCTCCGCCATCGAGAGGAACGCGCGCATTATCAAGTGGTTGTACAGCATCAAACAGGCCAGAGAGTCGCAGAAGGTGTCCCACGTGTAAGAGGCAGCAGCGCGCCCGGAGGGAGGCAGGGGGGGTCTCTGTCCGCGCCTCGGCACTTGTGAAGGTTGTGAGGTCTCCTTGAAGTGTTGTGAGCTTCTCCACTCTCTTTGTGTTGCTTGTTGTGCAATGTCTTTCCAGTTGCATGCCCGCCAACACTGGGACTGACCTGGCGTCCTCGGCTACCATCGCTGCAGAGCCTGGCCGGTCGCGCGTCACCCGCCCCAAAGTGTCAGGCCACATCCTAATTTAGGGCTTCTATCTTTGGCAAAACTGTTTACACGGAAAACGGTATACAACTTCTTCAATATTTATGTGGTTCTAGTGTTTTTATATCCCACGCTATGGTGTCTTAATTAAAGGTTTTATCAACTGGCTTTTAAGTTGGGAGTAACATCTTTTTGAATTTAAAAAAGAAAAAAGCCTATTTGCCTACATGTGAGACCCAAACGGGAAAATAAATGGGCTCTGCTATCAAACAGATAGTGAGGGATCCCAGAGAGAACCGGGCTGGGCTTTCTGAGAAAGAAAGTGGGGAATCCCATGTCAGTCATTTATTATTGACAGTCCTCTTGCCATTTACACAAGTAATGGTTGGGGACACATATGTTCAGTGTCTGATTTGGTGTATAAACGTTGATGGTTCTGTGTAATACTGACCCCAAGGAAAGACAATCAGATACAATGAAAGGGATTAAATCAGGAGGTTGGGTGTTTAGAGGGGCTTGTTGCTATTGATCTGATTTGGGTTGATTTAGAAATTTTGACTATCAATCATTTGACGGAACTGGCCACCCTAGAGCTGATACTGAATTTTTTTTTTAATTTAAGATGGTTTTTTGGTTGAGAATTCCAAGTAGATTCTCCTCCCTCCCTCTGTTGTAATTGTTTTATCTGGGAGAGGGGAGTGGGGCTTGGGTGGTGGGAACTACCTGAAGACCACTGAACACAAATGGAAATGCCAGCCATATCAGTTTAGAGCCTTCTCTTCAGAAGTCAGTACCTTTGGAAGCTGAACCAGATGTGGGCAGCATGACTATGTTCTCATGCATATGTTAACCTGTGAGGCTGCAGGGAGCTTGAACATGACTCTGTAGCTTTTCAATCCGAAGATCCGTAGGGCTGCATATCAGCTTGTTCCCCCATAACCTGTCCTACAGGTGGTCTAGTTGGCTGGCCTTCAGCTGATAGTCATCCTGCGGTAGCCAAGGGGTCCACCTGGGGTGCTCGGCTTCCTTGCTCTTGTAGACACGCCCTGGAGCTCCCAGCAGCACTGCCTTAGCCTTCATCAGCTCATAGGACACTTTTTATGCTGTAAATGCTGTAAGACTTTGTACATACTTCAGTTGTTTATGAAATCTTTAAGAAGAAGAAGAAAAAAAAGAAACATTACTTAATAAATAGCTCTGGTGCAGGCTCCATGGTGGTGGTTTCTCTTTGTCTTTTCCTTCACTCCCTCCACAGAAGTTTCACTTTGGACTGTGAGCCAGGAGACTTTTGAGGGTCTTGAAGAAACAGCATTTCATTAAGTTATTTTCACCATATCACAATTATTCTGAACAGCTGTATTCTTCACTGTAGTTAGATCAGTATGCTTTTTGCTAAAATAGTTTCATCGAGGTTCCTAAAATCTGCTGCTGCTGCTTAGTTCACAACTTCCAGTTTTTTTTATCTTTTCTTAAAATCAGGATTTTTCACATCTTCCACCAAACTCTTAAGTTGTAATTATTTGTTACAACTTCTGACAGTGGAGTTCTGACAGTGGAGACATACCTTTGAAATTTATAGCCTTGTTCTTATTTGAACAAACCCAGGATCATTAATGTTACATGTGTTATATAGTAGTCCACTCATTCATTCATTTCTCTATCAAAAGGGTATATGATGAGTGATTCCCTTTTCAGACCTTACCATTGACCCAAGACTGCTGTGGTCAACAACACAGTGTCTGCCTCAAGGAACTTAGATTTTCACTTGAATTTTCATTCTAGTGAAGTATCGTTCCTCCCAGTGGACCTGTCTTATCTCCTGTTATTAATAGGACATTTGAGTATTCAACAGCTATTTAATGAATCAAGTTATTTGAAAATTAACATTTTTAAACGTTCCATATAACATGTAAAAGTAAAAGAGGATTATTTTTAAAGTTTCAGAAACAATATAATTTCCAACTTTTACACTCACCAACATTTTCCTTTGAAAATCAGACTTGGTTCTTTGACTCTTTACTGGTTTTGGATTTTTCTGGTTCTCTTCTTTAGTTCAACTAGAACTCTACTTGCCAGAAGAGTCTGAAATATGAGTGGTAATGGTAGAATGGATTAAAGACAATAGGATGAAAGCTTAATATTTTTATATACACACACATTTTCTTCCTTCGTCATTTGGATAGAAATGAAGCCATTTAAAATATTCATGGCTTTAGTATTTACATACCCATCTCTTTCTGGGGCTATTGAAATACCAAAGATAGATGTTACTTTCCTAAAGTAACTGGTGGTGTTGGGAGATGAGGGCTTGGCAAATTTAATATCAGTGCCTATACTGTTTTAGTTATAGATTTTGTTTCAGTTCTTCCAGTGCTTCAAAACCACCTTAACCTGTGTTCCAACAAACCTATATAACTCACCCCACTATTGTTCAGTCTAATCATCTGTGGCCTTTATATCATGAACAAATGTGAGGCTTTGGGTTCTTATGGAACTTGGGGATTCCTTATTTTCTTTTTGTCCTTGAAATTAGAGCTTCTATAAAGGATGATTTCAAATGCTTCACATTAAATCCAAGAGTAAGCCATTTCCTAACTGTGAAGTCCTTTTTGCAAAATGCTCACTTTTTTTAGCTCATGGGTATAAGTAATTGATAGTGTGTGTGCATGTGTGATGACACTGTTTGTGTGACTATAGGGCTGTAATATAGTTCAGCCCACTTTTATTCCCCCACACAGTGTAGAGTGATGCAGGATTGCACTAGCTGGCCCTAGAGACTAGTTGTTTCTTTCTGCAAAGCAGCATATTTTAAGACAGTCCTCCCATACCCACCTCCTCTATCATTGACTCTGTTCAGGCTCTCTTCTTCTCTTGACTGCACTGTTATTCCTACAACTTTCTAACTGGAGTTCCCCCTCTACCCAGTCAGCCGCTACCCATCTCATATCTTGCCAAGGATATTGTAATCAACTCTGTTCATGTCATTCTTCTAAGTAAAAACATCCTTCTGCTTAAATAAGTTGCTAATAGGATTAATCCTAACTTCTTAACAAGATTGTCAGGCATCTCGCTGTCAGGCCTCAGGTTCTGTGTCCCTTTTAGCCACCAAGCCTAGGCCTCTGGGCTCCAACCAAACCTAAGTTTTCACTGGGGACTTTTTAACCACTGCATCAGTGATCTGTCTATATGTATGTGGTGGTAATGATGACTCAGACAGTAGAGAATCTGCCTGCAATGCAGGTGACCTGGGTTCAATCCCTGGGTTGGAAAGATCCCCTGGAAAAGGGAATGGCTACCCATTCCAGTATTCTTGCCTGGGAAATACCATGGACAGAGGACCCTGGTGGGTCATAGTCCATGGGGGTCACAAAGAGGCAGACAAGACTGAGCAACTAACACACTCAGTGATCTATGACTGCTAACAAATTTCCCCACTATTCAGCAACTTAAGACAGTAAGTATTTGTTATCTTGGTTTCTGTGGATCAGGGATCCTGGCAAGGCTTAGCCAGATGGTTCTGGCCCAAGCTGTCTAATCAGGCTGCAGAGAGGTGTCAGCCAGGGCTGCATCATCTGAAGGCTTGAACCGAGGCTGGATGATCTGCTTCTAGGAGCGCTCACGTGGTATCAGCAGGAGTCCTTAGAGCATGGCAGCTGGCTCCCCACTCTCCCCGAGGGAGTGACCTGGGCAGGGAAGAACCCAAGTCACACACCTCCACCATGCCCAGTTCATCAGGAGAATATCACCAAACACGCCCACACTCATGAAGAGGAGAAGGAGGCTCCACTGTTCTAAAAGAAGGAAGATCAAAGAATTTGTGGGCTTTTTTTTTAAGTTTTTTAAAACATGGACTATTTTTAAAGTCTTTATTGAATGTGTTACAGTATTGCTTCTTGATTCGGTTTCTTGGCTCAGACATATGTAGGATCTTAGTTCCCTGACCGGGAATCAAACCTGCACCCCTGCCCTGGAAGATGAAGTCCTAACCATTCAACCGCTGGGGACATCCCTGTGGACTTACTTTAATAAATATCACCACTACTTCTGAATTAGACCCTGGTGGGTCATAGTCCATGGGGGTCACAAAGAGGCAGACAAGACTGAGCAACTAACACACTCAGTGATCTATGACTGCTAACAAATTTCCCCACTATTCAGCAACTTAAGACAGTAAGTATTTGTTATCTTGGTTTCTGTGGATCAGGGATCCTGGCAAGGCTTAGCCAGATGGTTCTGGCCCAAGCTGTCTAATCAGGCTGCAGAGAGGTGTCAGCCAGGGCTGCATCATCTGAAGGCTTGAACCGAGGCTGGATGATCTGCTTCTAGGAGCGCTCACGTGGTATCAGCAGGAGTCCTTAGAGCATGGCAGCTGGCTCCCCACTCTCCCCGAGGGAGTGACCTGGGCAGGGAAGAACCCAAGTCACACACCTCCACCATGCCCAGTTCATCAGGAGAATATCACCAAACACGCCCACACTCATGAAGAGGAGAAGGAGGCTCCACTGTTCTAAAAGAAGGAAGATCAAAGAATTTGTGGCTTTTTTTTAAAGTTTTTTAAAACGTGGACTATTTTTAAAGTCTTTATTGAATGTGTTACAGTATTGCTTCTTGATTCGGTTTCTTGGCTCAGACATATGTAGGATCTTAGTTCCCTGACCGGGAATCAAACCTGCACCCCTGCCCTGGAAGATGAAGTCCTAACCATTCAACCGCTGGGGACATCCCTGTGGACTTACTTTAATAAATATCACCACTACTTCTGAATTCCTGGGACTCTTCATTCTTTGAGGAATGCTTTCCTTTCCCTCCTTGGCCTTGTAGACTCAGCTTCCAAGCAATGAGGTTCTTTTTTTTGCGGGGGGGGCGGTGGTTGAGTTTCAGAATTGCCTTTTCCTGTTGGATATGATTTTTGTCATGACCGCCATGGTGCCTTTGCTGGACTGCGTGGGTGCCTCTCTGTGAATTTTGAGATGGTATACTTTCCTGTTTTATTTTCTGCCTGGGGACAGAGGTGGAACCTCCTAATAAATTCACAAATCTCTGATGGTTATGATGTGAACTATGGCCCCAGAATTGGGCATAGAAGCCCAGGGTATGAAGAAAATCTCATTAAGTGTTGGCTTGATACTTTTAAGCTATCATATTTAAGTCATACACTGCTTACATAAATGTTATGAATGTTACAATGAACCCAAGGTGGTAGTTACTGTCCCATTTTAGAGGTGATGAACATCAAATCCATAGAGATTAAGCTCCTTAAGCAAGATCCCAGAGGAAGAGGAAGTAAGTGACAGAAGGAAACTGGAACTCAATTCTGTGATTCCTGCTCTGCTCTGGAAATCAATTCTGTGATTCTTACAGCCCAGCTCAGGACCAGGACAGGCAGACCAGGTGTGTTGTACTTAAAAACCAAAGCACCCTTAAATTTATCTTGATAATTTTATCTGCTGCCTGTGTATGTCTCAAGCATGTCTCAAGCATGTCTCCAACAGTCAGATTTTCAGCAATTTCACTCTTACCAAATGGTAACCAATAATTTTTTTTTAAGACTTCAATCCCTGAGTTCAAAGAGACGAAGCTGTAGAGTCGCATTCTTTCAGCTCTGAGTGAGCTGTTTTGAAGCTCCATCCTTCTTTTTTGGTCAAGGACTTGAAGAAGGGCAAACAGTGGAGGGAAAGGTCTGGCCGCGATTCAAGGATCAGGAGACACATTTGGACGATGGGTGATTTGGCTTCGCTCCCCTGTCCCAGCCTCAGAGATGCACAGTGTACACTGACCAGGAGGCGCCCCAGGAAGGAATGAACAGGAGAAGGCGTTCCAGAAGAAAGCAGAGTCTTCACTTAGAAAAGATAACTCATCTCACCGTGATTTTTGAAGTGCCCAACCTGCCTTGTCCGCTTAGCCCTGGAGGATGATGGGAGGTTCCACCAGCTTTCCCTTTGCTGTCTGAGAGCTGCTGGGTCAGGGGTCAGAAGCTGGGCAGCTGCAGGCTTGGCTCTGAACAAGTCAGCTGCACAGAGGGTTTCTTGGGTATTTAGCTTGTGCCCTTGCTTTGGCAGAAACAAAGAAGAAGGAAAGTCCAGAGAGCGAGGGACATCCGCAGCCCTTAGGAACCCCTTCCTTCAATACCTGAGACCCATCTGGCTGTTTGCCTCCACTCCCTCATCTGTGAAGTGGGAGGAAACCAGCTGATGTGTGTGTTCCCTTGGCCTCGGGGCTTTGTGACAGCACTAAGAGCTGTTTGGGAAGCACCAGGATGAGGTGCAAGGAGTGAAAATTCAGAGATGACTGGGCTCCTCTTTCTCTTGGCAGGCAGGAAAGCAGGCAAGGCCTTTGGGGACCCAGACCCATTACTGAAGGGCATTTGCTGCACTGGCCGCCTGAGCACGTTTTAGTTGGGGAAAGAAAGAAAGTCTGTAAAAGGCTTCTTCTCTGAATAGAAGGAATCTCCAGCAACTGTCTAGGTTGTCAGAAGCTGATAGAATTGAGTGTGACCGGGTACAGACCAGACACGAAACTACAGAGTGTGTTAGTCACTCAGTCATGCCCGACTCTTTGTAACCCCATGGACTGTAGCCTGCAGGCTCTTCTGTCCATGGAATTATTCAGGAAAGAATACTGGAGTGTGTTGCCATGTCCTCCTCCAGGGGATCTTCCCAACCCAGGGATCAAACTCTGGTCTCCTGCATTTCAGGCAGACTCTTTATCATCTGTGCCACCAACCAAAACAAAGCTACAAGGATGACAGTAATGATGATACAGTCCTGCACAAGCTGGGCATTTAATTCATTTCACATTCATGAAGCAACCATCAGGATGTCTTCGATGCAATGCTAAAATAAGCCAGTTGTCACATTATCTCATTACTCTCACAAGCAACTTAGAAATAAATTAGAATCCATTTGGCCAATGAGAGATCAGAAGATTAAACAACTTCTCGAAACCACACATCCAATAAGTGGAAGAAGTGAAATGCAAACCCAAGTTAATAAAGCACATCCTAAGACTCATTCCACAATGAGTTTTTAGCAATGTAGGCTGGTATGAGCCATTTTTGCTTCTTTGTGGCAAGCTGTCTTGCAGAATATTTCTCAGAAGCTTAAAATACCACTGTGTATCTTCGTTTGTGATTTCTCATATAGGGAGTGACTCAAAACTCCTCATCATACCTGACCACATCAAGATGGAAGTTTCTCAGTTCTTCTGAGAGAGACCATAGTGATCCATTGTCTCTTTCTAGCTTAGTTTATGTAAGAATAAAAAGATGCACAGAAATGAGGTGATGGGTTTCAGCCAGGGTTGAAGAGTAGATGGAGGTAGAGCCAAGTGCCCTGTGGCACCCCCGCAACCAGTATGTCCCAGACTCAGAAGACCCAGTGCCACTAACTATTCCATCACATGAGGTGATTAGCATAGACTCTGTTATTCCTACACTGTGTCCCTTGCCTCATAAACTATCAGATATTTAAAGAAGCTTCAACTAGGAGACTATGTTAATATACATTACTATACTACTATCCTGGAGAAGGAAATAGCAACGCAGTCCAGTATTCTTGACTGGAGAATCCCATGGACAGAGGAGCCTGGTGGGCTACAGTCCATGGGGCCACAAAGAGCTGGATATGACTGAGTGACCAGGGATCAAACCTCTGTCTCTTCCGCCTCCTGGATTGGTAGGCAGATTCTTTACCACTAGCACCACCTGGGAAGCTCAAATATACATGAACTATCTTTAAATTAACCCTAACAGGTATAAAACACTTTCAAAAATTAAGAAATTTCTCTCAGACAGTGTTAGCAATTCTGGAAATGATGACCACTATCTTCATATTATTGTAGTGCCTCCACCATCCATAGGTGTCCAGAACTCCTTGAGAGCTTAGGTACCATTTTTCCAGGCCTGATGCCTCTGCCTCCTGCATTTCCCGGAGCAGACATTGCCACTGTTTCCAGTATCCGTTCCCTCTCCTCTGGGCTCACAAGTAGTTTGCATTCTCACACCCCACATTGGTAGGTGTGCCCAATGAACCATGAGCAGAAGTGACCAGAGTTACAGCTCAGACATCGAGTCCCAGATCTGCCATCTTTTCTTGCCCAAAACATGGCAGCCAATAAAATTCTTCAGAGCAGTGAACTTTCAGAGCCACCAGGACCCTGAATGAGGACAAGGTTGAAGACAGCCCTTTGCCCCTGACCCAGGGGTTGAACTTTGACCTTGTAAACAACCAAGAGTTTGAAGATTGCTTTTTTTCTGCAGCACAACCTAACCCATTGTGACTATTGTCTCCAGAAGAAGAGCAACCAATATAGACACAGCAGCGCGTACATAGAAGGCCACGTGGCAGAATCAAATGGCCAGGCTTAACATGCTGTTTCTCAACACACGCCCTCAAAACCTGCTGGAATTCCTTGAGGTCCTCAGTAAATTCCCTCTGCTCCAGGCCCAGGAATCTGCTTTTTTAACCAGTGCTCCACAAAAGATTCGGAGATGTTAAACTTTGGATCTCAGCTCCCATCTTCCCAGAATGCCCTTCCTTCTACTGAGTGTGTTCATGGGATTTTTCTTAGCTCCTTAGTGTTCACCTCCATCCCAGCCTCTTCCTTGCTTGAAGGCAGATTCTTTACCACTAGCACCACCTGGGAAGCTCAAATATACATGAACTATCTTTAAATTAACCCTAACAGGTATAAAACACTTTCAAAAATTAAGAAATTTCTCTCAGACAGTGTTAGCAATTCTGGAAATGATGACCACTATCTTCATATTATTGTAGTGCCTCCACCATCCATAGGTGTCCAGAACTCCTTGAGAGCTTAGGTACCATTTTTCCAGGCCTGATGCCTCTGCCTCCTGCATTTCCCGGAGCAGACATTGCCACTGTTTCCAGTATCCGTTCCCTCTCCTCTGGGCTCACAAGTAGTTTGCATTCTCACACCCCACATTGGTAGGTGTGCCCAATGAACCATGAGTAGAAGTGACCAGATTACAGCTCAGACATCGAGTCCCAGATCTGCCATCTTTTCTTGCCCAAAACATGGCAGCCAATAAAATTCTTCAGAGCAGTGAACTTTCAGAGCCACCAGGACCCTGAATGAGGACAAGGTTGAAGACAGCCCTTTGCCCCTGACCCAGGGGTTGAACTTTGACCTTGTAAACAACCAAGAGTTTGAAGATTGCTTTTTTTCTGCAGCACAACCTAACCCATTGTGACTATTGTCTCCAGAAGAAGAGCAACCAATATAGACACAGCAGCGCGTACATAGAAGGCCACGTGGCAGAATCAAATGGCCAGGCTTAACATGCTGTTTCTCAACACACGCCCTCAAAACCTGCTGGAATTCCTTGAGGTCCTCAGTAAATTCCCTCTGCTCCAGGCCCAGGAATCTGCTTTTTTAACCAGTGCTCCACAAAAGATTCGGAGATGTTAAACTTTGGATCTCAGCTCCCATCTTCCCAGAATGCCCTTCCTTCTACTGAGTGTGTTCATGGGATTTTTCTTAGCTCCTTAGTGTTCACCTCCATCCCAGCCTCTTCCTTGCTTGGCACTGACCACAATCAGATATACTGTCATTCATTACGTTATTGTCTGTCACGGGCACTTTTTATCCCCTCTACATGTGGCAGCACTCGGCACAAGGGCAGTGAATAATATGCATCTTTGGAATGAATGCATGAATCCCCGCCATGCCCCTCCACTAACCACCACCACCATGACCTGTCCTCCCACCCATCCTGTTCCCATCAGTGACGCCATCCGGCTAGAAGTGGGGACTAGTGCTGGCATTGAAGACTTTCTTTCCCCAGTTTTTATTTTTAGAAAATGAACAAGTGGCACATTTAAGGTAAGAGGAGTTCACACTATAGACCTCTCTGTATAAAGGGATTTGATGAGTGTTTCTTGCACAACCACCTTACAAGGAAGGTGATGTCTCCTTCTCAATAATTACTATAGTTCAAAGGCAGTAAGGGACTCTCCTGGCCCATCCAGTGGTTAAGACTCCGCATGTCTTGTGCAGGAGGTGCTGGTTCCACCCCTGATTGGGGGACTAAGATCCCACATGCCTCGCAGTCAATGAATAAATAAAACCAAACAATAACAAAGGCAATGAGAAGTTCCACTTATTGAGGTGGGGGAGGGAGGGGGGATGAAACTAAATCTGCAGACAGACTTTTATCTTGCGCCCCTCATTTGTCCTGAAGGTCAAGGAGTAGCATACATACCTTTTCTTTGCCAGACTACAAAACTTACCCTTAACAGTATGAAAATCCATACGGTATGGAGCGCTGCTGTAGTAACCGTTGAAGGTCTTCTGGCCAAGGCACAGCTGATGCAGAAATACCTCTCACCTCAGCCTTCCCACGTGTGTGTGCTAACCTCTCAGTCACGGGTCCACCAGCCTGTTGTGCTCTGAAAATTCTGCTCACTGGGAAAGATTAAAAAAAAAAAAAAAAAAGCAAACCATGCATGAGTGCAACGTCCCTTCCACTGAGTCAAACCACAGTGGCTGGTAATTAAGAACATATGGAGTTTTAACGGGGGCAGGAAAGATGGACGGGGGGACCCTCACAGTGCCACCTCTGAGGATGCTTGAGTTTGCAGGTTTTGCCTTTCTAAGTGTAAATAAGTTGGAAGTGTTCAAGGATTTCTAGGCAACCTTAATCTTTCCTGGTTGTTTCTTCTCTTTTATAACAGATGGAGGAAAACAGCCAGGTGAGTTAGTTATGTGCATACAAACTCAGCTCTGTCAGACAGGCTTCTGAATGTTTCAGTCTCATCCCTTTCCTCTTATTGAGCCCTAGAGCATTTAAGGACTTAAACTACTGAGCTTTTTATTTTGGTGGAAAATTATGAAATACTCATTTAGTAACTTCATGATCATGTGGTTATTTCACAAGAGTCTTTTTCTGTTTTCTTCCAATGAATTGACAGCTGTACATAGTTTATGAGGGCTTCCCAGGTGGTGCTAGTGGTCAAGAACCTGCCTGCCAGTACAGGAGTACCAAGAGACACGGGTTCGATCCTTGGAACCAGAAGATCCCCTGGAGGAGGGCATGGCAACCCACTCCAGTATTCTTGCCTGGAGAATCCTATGGACAGAGGAGCCTGGCAGGATACAGTCCATAGCATCACACAGAGTCAGACATGATTGAGGCGACTTAGCACACACACACATGGTTTAAGAACATGGGGCTCATGTCTGTGGCTGCAGAAGAATCACTCCACTGGGCCTAGACAAAGGCTGGATGTGTTTTGTCCATGTTTCCAATTTCCCAGAGCACCTCAGCGTACAAGCATCTGATATAAAACCAACCTCCTTCCCTAAAGACGTCCTGTCTGAGTTACGGATTTTCATCCATCTACTGAGAGTTCTCTAGTTGAAAAAATCTGTGAATTGAGATTTAGACAGCATTTTGGGTTCCCAAGGTTTTGTTTTCACCATCAAATTCACCACCTGGTGCCTTTTAAATCCAGTTTAATAGCTGAAATGGATTTTTGTATTTTCTGCACTTAAATGATTATGTGTTCATATGCATGCACACGTTGGATTTCTTAAATAATTTATTCCAGACAAATGTGCCAAGGGTCACGTTACCTCACAGCTATTTCTTAAATTAGAACCCTAGTGATTTGGGGAGGTCTGTTCAGAGAGACTTGAAATTCTATGCAGCCCAGCAGACAGTGAGGCTGATTTCAAGCTAAAAATGAAATAAAAAGCATCTTCTCTTCTTTAGCACTGATTTGCTCTTAACTTTTTTTCCTGGTGATTGAGCTGCTTTTTCACCCATTCAGTTTTATGGAGGAAAAAAAATGGAGAGCAGACCTCTTGCTTAGTGAGAAGGCAGCGCATGCATGCTCAATCGTGTCTGATTCTTTGTGACCCCATGGACTGCAGCCCACCAGGCTCCTCTGCTCATGGGATCTGCCAGGCAGAAATACTGGAATGGGTAGCCATTTCCTTCTCCAGGGAATCTTCCCAACCCAGGGATCGAACCTACATCTCCTGCATTGGCAAGTGGATTCTTTACCATTGAGCCATTGGATGAGGGAAGCCCCACCTCTACTTTTTTCCCCACAACTGGGTCACCACTCTCTGATTAACTGTCTGATGAGTACTGGGTATAGGTGCTTAAGGCTGGTTGGATGAATGTAGGATAGAGAGAGGCCAAGATCACTTTGGGAGTCTAATCTGAGGGGATGACCAGAAAGGCTCCCAACAGGTTGCTCCCCATCCACTGTGTCCGCGCCCTTCACTGGGCTCCCCAGTCGTAATTACTCATATGGCTAGTCCTTCCCTGCAGTCCCAGTGACTAGTGATAAAGAATTCACCTGTCAGTGCAGGAGATGTAAGAGACTCGAGTTTGATTCCTGTGTCGGGAAGATCCCCTGGAGGAGGGAATATGTATACACTCCAGTATTCTTGTCTGGAGAATCCCACAGAGAGAGGAGTCTGGAGGGCTATAGTCCATGTGCTCTCAAAGAGTTGGGCACGGCTGCAGTGACTTAGCATGTACACAGCCTCTTCCACCTCATTCCCCTTCAAGGAATCACTCTCCTGCTCCAGACTCTGATCTAGGCTAGAGGACTGGAGCTACAGCAAGGAGCCCCCAACCACCTGCAAGGAGCTCTGGTCGTCTTAAAGAGTAAGTCAAATAAGTCAGATGCGTAGACTGTTAGAGAGTGATGCATACTTAGGAAGAAGGAAGAAAACAGGGATGAGGGCTAGAAGTGGCTTCACTCAGGGTGTCAGGTAAGCAAAGACTAAAGAAAGTGAGGAGGAAGCTTGCAGACACTTGGAGAAAGCAGACCAGCTGCAGACGCTGCAAATACACCTGGGGAAGCTGGCCCGCAGGGCTGAAGGGAATGAAGGAAGATCGGGTAGGGCCTGCTCAGTATTTAGTGGTAAGCATCGAAGAAAGAAAAACGTTCTAGAAATCAAATGCTACTTAGGGGAAAGTCCAGGTTAAGCAAACTTAAGCTGTTTCTCTGCGATCTTTATCAGAGCCATTAATTTCTGAAAGACAATTTTAGTGCCAACTGTTCCCTAAGTGTATGTGAGTCCGGAAACACTTTTTGGGCAACTCAAATCTGTAGAGATCACAGAAGCAAGCTGAGGGGTGGGGGGCGGGGGCGGGGGCTATGGCGGCTGACTTCAGGGCTACCTGCTGTGTCCCCAGGGTATCCTAACCAGCTGGAGACATTAAAAAACCCAAGAAAAAGGAGAAGGAATAAAGGGAACTGCTGTGTCAGGTGACAGAATATTATCAAAATATTCCATTTTCTTCACACACAAAATTCCTTACTGCCAGTTGCCACCATTCACCAGTCCTATTTTTATCTTGTTTATTAACAGCATTTGTGTAACAGAAAAGTAAATAACATAGAATACTATAATTTCAAATAGACACCTTTTTTATATCTTATAGTAAAGTAATAACATACATGTGTATAATTATATTTATACATAGATAGTGGGCACACACTATTTTTACACACATAACATATATTTACTTAAATATATAGGCTTCCCTGGTGGTTCAAATGGTAAAGAATCTGCCTGCAATGCAGGAGAACTGGGTTTGATCCCTGGGTCAGGAAGATGAAATCCCTTGGAGAAGGGAATGGTTACCTACTCTAGTACTTTTGCCTGGAGAATCCCATGAACTGAGGAGCCTGGTGGACTATAGTCCATGGGATTGCAGAGTCAGACACAACTGAGTGACTAACACTTTCACATGAGTATGTATCATTATATACATGAGTACATACTATACTTATATATGTAGGTAACATACATACATATACTATATATATGCATATTATCAGTTCAGTTGCTCAGTCATGTCCAAGTCTTTGCAACTCCATGGACTGCAGTACACCAGGCTTCCTGTCCATCACCAACTCCCAGAACTTACTCAAACTCATGTCCTCCAAGTCAGTCATGCCATCCAACAATCTCACCCTCTGTTGTCCCCTTCTCCTCCTGCCTTCAATCTTTCCCAGCATCAGGGTCTTTTCTAGTGAGTCAGTTTTTTGCTTCAGGTGGCCAAAGTATTGGAGCTTCAGCTTCAGCATCAGTCTTTCCAATGAATATTCAGGATTGATTTCCTTTAGGATTGATCGGTTTGATCTCATTACAGTCCAAGGGACTCTCAAGAGTCTTCTCCAACACCACATATTATAACCTATGCTAAATGTTCATACATAATATACATACATGTACTAAGATATATTTATAAATATATGTATATATGGTATACATACAATATGTACCTGTGTGTATGTGTGTGTGTGCATGGGCAGTGTATGTGCATCTGAGTTTGTGTACGTATATGTAATAGCAGTTCCTCCTCCTTAAGCTCAGAGCTTCCTGGTGAGCTGGAAAAGGCCACCAGCCCCACCTGGAGAAGAAAGACAACAGAAACTAGAAAAACCATGGAGATCAGCAGACATTCGCAGGGTCAAGTCTCCTAGAGCAGGAAGTCAGCGACCTAGGTCAGCCATGGGGCTGGGGTATTTCCGAGCATCCACGTCTCCTGCCCATGGAGACATCTCCTACCCTCCAACCTGCTCCTGGCTGGCCAGGCCCTCTTTCCTCCTCCATCCCAGGGGCAGGCAGCAGAGGGATTGAAGGAGCCAAATCCCAGTTCCTTCTCCCCCTCCAGCAGCTCAGACACACCTGCCAAGCCTCAGTTTCCTCATCTGTGAAGTGGACACACTATTGCCTCCTCCTCGGCAGGTGCCAGGGTTAAATTCATGTGTGCAGCAGAAGACAGGCCGGTGCCTCCCGTCCTCCTCCCTGTGGTGTTCTTTCCTTCCATGTTGGACTTGTGTGCTGACTTTTTGCAACCATTATGGAATGTAGCCCACCAGGCTCCTCTGTCCATGGGACTCTCCAGGCAAGAATACTAGGGTGGGTTGCTATGCCCTCCTCCAGGGATCAAACCCACATCTTGTCTCTTTCACTGACAGGTGGGTTCTTTACCACTAGGGTCACCTGGGAAGCCCAAAGTGTTAGTTACTTAATTGTGTCCGACTCCTGTGACTCCATGGACTGTAGCCGGCAAGATCCCTCTGTTCATTTGATTCCCCAGGCAAGAATACTAGAGTGGGTAGCCATTCCCTTCTCCATGAAAGACGGGCAGAATGTATTGTCAGGACAAAGGGTCCAACTTTAGGACAGGATCAGCCAAGGGAAAGTGTCTCTCTTGTTCATTTACATAAGAATTACTGCTGCTAGCCAGGGGAGTCTGAAACCCAGAGAAGTTCCGACAGGTAAGCAGAAGAGAGGGCGGGGCCTCCATGTTTGGAGCTCCACCCACCTCTCCCCAACTCTCAGCCCGCATCCTGTGAAACCCAAATCCAAGGACCTCCTCTCCAGCGCTTCCCAGCCTGTCTCCCCAGCCTCACACACATGTGCTTTTCCCACCAGGAAGTGGCCTCGCTTCTACACTTGCTCACGACAATTACTCATTGCAGAGAACTTCTGGCAATAAATCATGAGTGGCCCCATGGCATGTCTTCAGTTGTGTTTCAGTTTGTCCTTAGAAATTGTTATTTAAATGTTACTTTAGTCTATTTAACTTTTCCCACTGAGAAGGCAATGGGAAAACCCACCCATGGAACTGTTCACAGTATGGCTTCATCTGGGAAAACCCACTTTGCTTACGCCCTGCCCAGCTTTAATTCCAATGCAAATTGACTTCCTAAGACTTTCTAGTTTGGCTTTATCTATAAAAATAACAGTAGTCCTAAAAAATAATTGTGGTTCCAGTGGCGTGTAGAGATGTGTAGACACAGGCAGTTAATTAAAGACCTAGAGAGACCGTCAGGTTCTGAATTGAACATGGCCATTTCTGTCACTGAGAATGCCTGCAGCCCAATACCAGTTAATTGCTTTAAATTAGGTTTTCCATTGTGCTGCTTTGTTACACTAATAGGAACTTCAGTTGAGGTGGAGGGGAGAGAGAGAGAGAGAGAGAGGTTCCCCTGAAACTTGTAAACTATGTTGAACTTGTTCAGTCGCTCAGCCTACTGAGCACCCCCAGGGACTGTAGCACACCAGGCTTCCCTGTCCTTCACTATCTCTCGGAGTTTGCTCAGACTCGTGCTCATTGAGTCAACAATGCCATCCAACCATCTTAATCCTCTTTTGCCCCTTTCTCTTCCTACCCCCAATCTTTCCCAGCATCAGGGTCTTTTCCAATGAGCCGGCTCTTTGCATCAAGTAGCCAAAGTATTAAAGCTTCAGCATCGAAATAAAGTTTTCTAAAATATTATTTGGCTGCACCAGGTCTTAGGTGCACCATGTGAGATCCTTTCAGTTGCTGCAGGTGGGGTCTTTAGTTGTGGCTTCTAGGATCTCGTTCCCTGAACAGGAATCAAACATAGGCCCCCTGCATTGGGAGCTTGGAATCTTAACCACTGGGACCATGAGGAAAGTCCCTGGAATTTTAAAGCTTTCTGTAGAACTCATTTGGTATTATCACTCTGCAGTATGCCATACCTTACCTAATAGCCGAGCATTTATACCTGCTCACTAAGAGTCAGGGCTCAGCTGTGCGATGCTGTTACGGCCCTGAACTTCGAAGTAGAAGGGGGCAGTTGGCTGGAAAACAGACCAAGTGTGGGAAGCCCTGAGTGAAAACCACCCCATTTACAGAGTTCCTTGGACTGAGACCTTTGGTGTGTACATCTCTCACCACTAGCTCAGGAGGGCTGAGGGGCCCCCAAGACCACCTAACAGGGTGGAGCGATGTTCTAGGTACTGGCAGAAAATGAACACTAGAAGGTGTTACATCAAATGGATTTTGTGTGTGGGTGTGTGTTCACACTTTCATTAGAGAAGCTGTGCTCTATGATTTAGGGATTGGAAAGTGAACAGAGAGAACAGGACTCTGCCCTGTGAAGTTTTCTGCTTGCTCTGTCTGAGCCAATATTTTAGGCACACTAATCTCGTTTCTATCCTGAGACCTTGCAGATAAGAAATGTGACTGAGATAAGACACAAGGCTCCTCAGGGAGCTGCAGACACCCTCCCAGGACTGTTCCCTATACACCAGCCACTTGGCAACCAGCAGAAACAAAGGCCTCATTTCTCCAAAGAGCACATGGTGTTCAGCACAGCCCGTTACGTCTCCAGCATCACTGACCTCTGTGTGAGGCACCATCTCTTATGTGATCAGAGTTGGCAAATTAGGTAGAAGATGCTGCACCCAAGGATGCTGAAGATGGGGTGCTGTGCTCCCTGTGGGACAGAGGGGAAAGTCTGTTTCAAGGGGCAGAAGGAGTGAGCAGAGGACCCCCCCACCCAAGAAATTCAGACAAAAATGGGGGAGCACGGCAAGCCAAGGCCACTTCCAGGACTGGAGATCTAAGTGGGTCAAGGTAATGACCCTGGCCTCAGCCTGGCTGTGGTCCTGATTCATATGTGCTCAGGGCACTTGGCTTTGGAGTCAGACATGTATTGTCTTGTCTTGGAGATTTGCTAGACTTGTGAGCTTCAATAAAGGTCTGATGAAATTATTTCATCTACTGGGTTCTGTTCTCCCAAGATGCCCAAGACAGAGGAGTCTTCTTTCCACCCAAAGCATTGAAGCTCAGCTGCATGGTAGCTTTCCTTGGCCCTCATCCAAGACAGGGAGTGTCCTCGTTGGTGTGTAAGCTTGAACCTGGGCCCACAGACCTGAAATAGGATACATTTCCCTTGTATTTATAAATTGGACTCATCGTGGGGAACAACCAAAGGAATATAATAGGAGTGATTTATTTTTATCTTAGAATTTATTATTTTTATGTTAGAAAAAGATAAAGAGTAAATGAAGGAAAGTTACGACCAACCTAGATAGCATATTAAAACGCAGAGACATTACTTTGTCCACAGAGGTCCTTCTAGTCAAGGCTACGGTTTTTCCAGTAGTCATGTATGGATGTGAGAGTTGGACTGTAAAGAAAGCTAAGCACCAAAGAATTGATGCTTTTGAACTGTGGTGTTGGAGAAGACTCTTGAAAGAGTCCCTTGGACTGCAAGGAGATTCAGTCAGTCAATCCTAAGGCAGATCAGTCCACAGTGTTCATTGGAAGGACTAATGTTGAAGCTGAAACTCCAATACTTTGGCCACCTGATGCAAACAGCTGATTCATTTGAAAAGTTCCTGATGCTGGGAAGGATTGAGGGCAGGAGGAGATGGGGATGACAGAGGATGAGATGGTTGGATGGCATCACCAACTCAATGGACATGAGTTTGGGTAGACTCTGGCAGTTGGTGATAGACAGGGAGGCCTGGCGTGCTGCGGTTCATGGAGTTGCAGAGTCGGACACAACTGAGCGACTGAACTCAACTGAACTGAAATGATACATTGATGATTCTTAGGCAATTTTTCAAAAATGAACCTTAGAAACAGCCCCAAAACAGAGCTCTGCAGTATTTTAAGAAATGACACCTGTATGAGGATGCATAGGGCATCTCCTGCAGTGACTACTCAGAAGTTAAGCCTCATTTAGATGTATGAGTTCCAGCCAGTTTACTGAAAAGCATCTGTGCTCATCATAACACCATACACCTGCAATCACTCCAGAAACACCATCACCTTAGTTTGGAAACAGGTATTGTATTGTTTGTCTAGGGTCACGTCCCTCTCACTGTCACAGAGATTTATTGTCTAAGAGGCTTGGGGTCACATACCCCATACATATGGGGTTTGTTATGCCCAACCCACACAGAGCCTGGTGACCCCTGCTCAGCCCCAGGTGTGGAATGGACTACAGGGAACAATGGTCAGGCTTTATGAATAGCCCAACTAGAATCATTAGTAATGAGGGGCAACCTCATTGTCTCCTGCACTGGCAGACAGGTTCTTTACCACTAGTGCCACCTGGGAAGCCCAAAGTCTTATTCGCTGTTTTATTACGTGTTCAATTCAGGCAATGAATGAATGTGGAAGCAATAATGGATTAGAGTTTCACCATTTAACCACCAACACAGCAATGATTGATCCAGGCAAGAATCATCAATGTATGCTAAGACATGGATGCACGCATGCCTCGTGAGGAAGGAAGATTTATGTAGTGTTCAAGAATCTCCCCATGAATTCCTAGTTCATTACAAAGGGACAAATAAAAACCTTCCAGTGGAGAACCTCGTGGGCACCATGTTAACCAACAGATCCAAGTTAATATCACCAGTGCTGTGACAAACCAACCTCACGTGATTCCTGGTAAGATACAAAGAAGGGACAGAGCATCATCTCCATAAAGCCCATGTGGAATAGGAACTGGGATGGAGAAGGAGCAAAAGACTCTTGCTTAGTTCTTATGACAAGCTCAGGGACGCAGGAACCCAGGGATTACAGGAGAGGCTCGTTCCTGTATTATAAAGAAGGATGTAGATTCAGTGCAGGCTGATGGTTTGGCAACAGTCAATGCAAGAAAGTGTCAGAGTGGGGCCTCTCACTGGACATCCAGCTTCAGCCCAAGTCTTTATTCTACTTCCTGCTGCTTCTCCCAGGCCTCACATACAAGGAAGGTAGCGAGTGGCTCCAACAAGGGGAAGGAAGCCTAGCGGTGAGAGCACACAGCGGGATACTGCAGGCCTGGGCTCCTGTCCCGCCCTGGCCTCCAGACATGGGTAAAAATGCTGGGAGGAGGGATCCTTTCTGGAAAAGGCAGTTCCTGCCTCATCTATGATTCTAGGAAGTAGGTCTTTCTGTCTGAAGTCTTGTTTCATAGCCTTGGCAACCGTTCATTTGCAGTGTGATTTGAAAACTTGTTCTGAATGTTGTAAGAGAAGCAATTTCCTTCAGAGTCAGATGTTTTGACAAAATGACTACATTATCTTAGATTTGAGACGGGAAGAAGAAGTCCTACCCCACTAGGCAAACTGTTCCAAGTGTAATAAAAAATGAAGCAAAACTCCCAGTGTCTCCCTACAACAGGTCAAAATCATTAATTTACTGAATCATTTACTAGTTGAACCATATTTTCCGAAGCCATATCTCCAACAACAACAACAACAAAAAATCCTCAATATATAAAAATTTTCTAGCACTTAGAAACCTAAGTCTTGATGGGCTGAATGAACAACAAAACGACAGGATGCGCCTATCCTGAAGAGGAAGGAGGTTTTGCTTAAATGTCCTTATTGTGGGACATTTAATGAACACCTATTGTGTGTAAGGCATCATGTTTGGGGATACTAAGGAAGGTTTAATGTAGGACATGAATGAAAGGGGGATAAATAATGGGTAGACTTTGTGCATGTGAACTTGGAAGATAGGGGCTCTACAAGCACCAAGGGTGGGAAGGATGGGCCTTATGGAAGGATGGAGTTTATATAAAGGACCTAAGGACCACTGCCATGATGTTGGAAAGGTAGACAAGGGTTAAAGAATTTGAACTCTGCAGGAGACATAAGAGACTTGCAATTCAGTTCCTGGGTTGGGAAGATCCCCTGGAGGAGGGCATGGCAACCCACTCCAGTATTCTTGCTTGGAGAATCCCCATGGACAGAGGAGCCTGGCTGGGTATGGTCCATAGGGTGGAAAAGAGTTGGACACAACTGAGTGACTAAGATCCCTTGCACAAACTCCTTGAGGAGGAATCAATATCTATTGTCTCCCCATCCCCACCCTTCCTTGATTAGCAGCTCTTTGGAAGGCTTCTGTGCCCAGGAGCCCCATAGAACCCTGCTGGCTTTTACTCATCCATACCCCTGCATGCTTCCCGCCCACCTATACTCTTCCTATCCCGATCTTCCACAGTGAAGAGGCCCCAGAAAGGGGGCAGAGGATTTGAAGACGGAGAGTGGAGGAGCCCCCCTGAGCTACTGAATCTGGGCGGGGAGAATGGATGTTCAGAGATGTGAGCCTTAGAGGATAAAGACACACAGAGTTTGATGGGGAAGGAGAGAAGCTCCTCTTCCCCAAGGAACAAGAGGGAGGGAGGTGATCTTGTTACACACCCCTCCACTAGCTGCTGGAGGCTGGGGGGACCCAAGCTGCTGTGTCACCTCCTCCCTGCTACACAGAGCAGCCAAGAGGTGGTCAGAGGCAGTGGGGGTCATACTGGGGTGCAGCAAGTGGGCTGGAGGTTTTGTGGAACTTCCACTGGGTCTTGGACACACATTCCAGCCTGGGTTGCTTAGAAAGAGCTGAGGGCAAAGATCCATTCAGCTTGTGTAGGGACGACTTGAGAACCCAGAAGCTGACAGAAGCCTAACAGCCCGTACTATCTGCTGCTCAGGCAGAAGCTCTGCTCTGGGTTTTCAGCGAACTTTATCGACATCTTGGGAGCCCCTGAAGGTCCTCATGCCAGGTTCATCTCCTCATGCCCATGGTCTCTGGCTAGAAGCATATCTGGTCTACAGGATTCTCTGCAGCCCCCTTGAAGCACATCAGTGTTCTTTGGAGTTTGGAGTTGGCCTAACAGTAGACTCTACTGCTCAGACAGTAGAGAATCTGCATGCAAAGGAAATCTGGGTTTGATCCCTGCATTGGGAAGATCCTTTGGAGAAGGGCAGTACTCTTGCTTGGAGAATCCCATGGACAGAGGAGCCTGGCAGTCTACAATCCATGAGGTCACAAAAAGTCGGGCATGACTGAGCAACTAACACTTTCACTTTCTTACACTTAATACTAGACTCATGTACCTGCATTTGAAGCAGCCTCTGTTGTGTTTTTACAGGAAACCCAGTCTCTGAAGAGCAGCAGGGACAGATTATGGGAAAAAGCCACTGACAAGATAAATAATGGTTTGGCCCATTGGCCCTGAGTACCTGGAAGGCTCCGAAGGATGCATCTGCTGATCTGCATCCTTCACTTGGCAAAGACGTCAGGAGGAAACTCACTTGACACCCAGAAGCCCTATTTGAGGGACAGGGGTGGGGAGCAGTGGGTCTGGGAAGCAGTGTGGATCTACAGGATGCTCCTTCACAGATACATGTGGGAAAAAGAGTCAATGTTCAGAAGCGTTTCTGGCGACCTGACGTGGCTGCAACAGCCAAGCATCGGATCAGGAATTCTGCCTCACTGGGCAGATAAAACACTGGTCTGCGACAGACTGGAAATGAGAGCAACAATGAACACAAACAAAAAGCCAAAGAGATCCTTCACCACAGCCCATTTTAACAGCGGTGCTATGGGGAAGCACAGTGGGGAGGGGACTGGGTTTCAGCGATTTGTCATCAGCATGCATTGAGTGCCAGCTGAATGGCAGAATCCTAGGAAGGAGGGGTCAGTCTTGTCCTTAAGGAGCTCTCTGGACCCTTGGGAACATAGATGGGCCAACAGATGCCAGGAACCCAAATGGATAGACGTGCGATGTCAGGATAGAGCTTACTCTAGTTCACCACCCAGCACCTCCAAAACAAGGATGCTCTTCTTGGCCACCGGGGGTGCCTAGTGTTGATGATAAGAGTGCCCATGATTCAGAGGGTAAAGAATCTGCCTGCAATGCAGGAGACCCAGGTTCTTCGATCCCTAGACCAGGAAGATCCCCTGGAGGGCAGAATGGCTACCCACTCCAGTATTCTTGCCTGGAGAATTCCATGCAGAGAGGAGCCTGGTGGGCTCTAGTCCATGGGTCCTACAGTCCATGGGTTGCAAGAGTCGGACGTGTCTGAGTAATTACCACTTTCACTTTCCATGGCACCAGATCCTAAATTTAAAACTTTATACGCAGCATTTATTTAATTCCCACAAGAACCCTCTGGGATGGTACCTTATTGTCACTTACAATTTACAGATGTGGAAATTAGGACTCAGAGAGGATAAAAGAAATCTTGTTCGTGATCATAAATTTAATAAATGGAGCAACCAGGACTTCCCTGGTGATACAGTGGATAAGAGTTTGACCAGGGTTTGCTCCCTGGTCTGGGAAGATCCTGTATGCCATGGGACAAGTACGTTTGAGCACCACAACTACAGAGCCTGTGCTCTAGAGTCCAGGAGCCACAACTGCTGAGCTCCTGTGCTGAGCTGCTGAAGCCAGAGTGTTTTAGAGCCCATGCTCCTCAACAAGAGGACCCACCACAACGAGCCCGAGCACTGCAACCAGAGTAGCCTCTGCTTACCGCAACTGGAGAAAGCCCACACAGCAACGAAGACCCAGAGCAGCCGGGAACAAATCAATACACAGAGCAACCAGAGTTCACAGACTGCCTGACTTCAGAGCTCAAATTCTTAATCCCTCTTCCACGGTCTTTAATCAATCCTGTTATCTCTGCCTATTTAGTAGGGAGTAAAGACAGACTCTGGAAGCCCCTGCCTCTTTAGCATCTCACAATAGTTGGCACACAGTAGGCTCTTGTAATAGAGGAGATGATTGTTCAGCAGATATTCAACCCCTCCCTCCCTAGCCAGACTCCAAGGAAGACAGGTACCTCCACCCTCATGGATGAGCGTGGCCGTGTGACTTGTCTGGCTCATAGAATGTGCCAGCATGCCAGCTCTGACCGCAAAACACCATGTTTTGCCCCACCCTTCTTGTGCTTCTGCCAATCCTTGGATATCCCATAACCTAAAGAAGATGGAAAGTAAATGAAGTGAATCCAGATCCATTTCACAACTGAGAACCAAGCTTAACACAGCCAGCCTCCATCAGCCAACACCCACCTAACAAGCAGATGAGTGAATAAGGAACAAAAGGGTATTGTTGTCTGTCACTGAGGCTTTATAATTGTGACTGTTCATTTGGAAGGAGTACCTGATGATTGAAATGTTCAAGAAATATTTGTTGACTAATGAATCTGGTACCTTGAGGGCAGAGAAAAAGGTACTGAGTCAATGAAAGGAGAAAAAAAGGAGTTCTCCCAGGGGAGCGCCTCCTTGAGTTAGTTATTTATCCAAGTTTATCCATGAGTAGGGGCTTCCCAGGTGGTTCTAGTGGTAAAGAACCTGCCTGCAATGCAGGGGACATAAGAGACTGGGGTTCTATCCCAGGGTCGGGAAGATCCCCTGGAGGAGGAAATGGCAACCCACTCCAGTACTCTTGCCTGGAGAATCCCATGGATAGAGGAGCCTGTCAGGCTCCAGTCCATAGGGTCACAAGAGTCGGACATGACTGAGCAACTGAGCACACATTCTTGAATGGATTCCCAGTGCTTCATCTAGCACCCAGAACTGAGTAGGGGAATTATCATCAACTAGGGGCTTCCCTGGTGGCTCACAGGTTAAAGCATCTGCTTGCAATGCGGGAGACCTGGGTTCAATCCCTGAGTCGGGAAGATCCCCAGGAGAAGGAAATGGCAACCCACTCCAGTATTTTTGCCTGGAGAATCTCACGGACTGAGGAGCCTGGTGGGCTACAGTCCACCGTGTCGCAAAGAGTCGGACACGACTGAGTGACTTCACTTCACTAAGATGAATGAAATCCAAAACACAGACTCATATAAAATGATGTATATGAGCTAGAAAAGACTTTTTAATCTAAAGGATTAAAGTTATTTTTTAATTAATTTATTTTAATTGAAGGATAAATACAATGTTGTAGTGGTTTTTGCCTTACATTGACATGAATCAGCCATGGATATACATGTGTTCCCCATCCTGAACCCCTCTCCCACCTCCCTCCCCACCCCATATACTAAAATCTGCAGCTTAAAAGCCTGGTGTCCTTAAATCTTATCACAGTCCAGTGTCTCAGATCTGAGATGGTCACGCTGTCCCTTCGTCCCTGAACATCTGTTGACGTCACATGAAGCTAAAGCTGAAAGTGCAGTCCTTCCTTTCTTTCTCAAAATAGGCATGTTGACTCAGGTACCTGCCTCTCTCCTTTGCTGACAGGGCTCAAAGGGGAAGTGATGAAATAACAGAAGGTAGACAACGTACCTAGGATTGTTAGTGTGGAAGAAAGTCAGTGGTGCCAGCAAACTTCTTTAAAAAGGCTGCTCTCAAAAGATCTTGGCTGGGTTTTTGCAGAGGCAAGAAGTTTAAATAAACATCCCAACTTTCATATGCTTATCAAGACTGAACCTCTGAACCTGTCACACAGAGAAAGATCTAAAGCGAGAGAGTAAGAAAGACTCAGGGAGCTCATGAATACAAATTATATTTAACTGAAAGTGCCCTCTTGCTCCTACTGCTTCCCACAGAAGGGAGAGAGACAGTATTTTGAACAGACCACTCAGAACCATCAGTGTTCATAGGTTACGTCTAAAACAAAGTAAACAGTGTGTGATGTCCCCTCAACAGACACAAACCTGATGACAAAATACAGATTTGCCTGGTGTAGTTCATCTAGAAGTATCAGAGATTTTTTTTTTTCTGAAGAGTGTATTATATAAACACTTGATTTCCATAAATATTTGATATATTCATATTCCCAGGTTTTCATTTGTCCACTGCCTAAGCAGATGACTAATAGTATAAAAACTTGGAACTTATTAAAATTTCTGAATCCCAAGCCATTTGCTTTATTTTGAAGAGCAAATTGAGTATTTGAGTGCTTTAAGCTTAAGTATGGAATTCTTTCCACCTTGATTATCTAATCTATCTATTTAAATTCTGTTCTAGATGTACTAGTGAAATCACAATTATGGAAAAGTTAAGAAAGAAGGCATGATCGGGCCTTTTAAAGAAAAAAGTCACTTATTCCTCAGGAGGAGGTAAGAAAATCTATGCAAATCCCTTGTACACTGTTTATTTATATAATACACATTATAAAGAAATCTTATTTTTTTTTCCATGTCACTCAAAATAGCTCATTTTATTGTGCATTAAAACTAGTCAGCCTATTGGTTTCAAAAATTACTGGACGAATCCAAGTTTCATTAGCTTTACCTGCATTTTTCAGTGACACCGTCTTCCCTGCTACCTGCTAAACAATTCATTTCTTCTGAGTGGCTTCCAAAATTATTTGATAGATATTGTCAATTAATTCACATCGTTATATCCTGTGACTATTCGAGCAGGGCCAGAGGATCAAGCCCACACCTCTGTGCACCATGGGAAATAAAGCAGGGAGGCCAGCCTCCAACCCCTGCCACCTCGGTCCAGTGCTGCTCCCATTGCTGGAGGACGTGGTTCCCGCATCCCTGAGGCTTCAAGCCCTCCCTTCTGTGCAGTCCCGCCTCTCAGCAGTTCATCATGCTTCAGAACCCCTGAAGTTAAAAGCAGCACCAGACTAACAGACCTCCTGCTGGAATGATCCAGAGCCTCGAAGCTACCCTGCCTCATTCTCCATCTCCTTCTACCCAGAGCCAGACTTCTCAAGGCATGAATGAATAGGGAGCGGACACAAGAAAGATGAGTAAGTATGTCACTTCCTTTAGCAAAGGCCTGTGGCTCAAGGATGTTGATGGGAGGCAAAAATCTGGAGCTTCTCTGGAGTGGACTACATATATCTAAGTGTGAGCTGAAAATGGGCTCACAGGGGCCTGGGGCCAATTGTGACCGATGACAGCATCCACGCAACCCTCACCTGCACCAAGGTAGCTCACCTACTTTCAAGGAGAGACCTTGTACCCAGACTTTCCCAAAGATAAGGGTACAGACTAATCTCTTAAAAATTCTATTTCATAGGAAAATGACATTTCTGTAGCTATAGTAATCATCGTAAATTAGCCCTGCCTTTACTTATAATAGCCAGATTATTTAGCTAGAATTAATGAATAAACTTGTAATTTTGCTAGAAAACAATTATGAAATTTCTTAAATTTTAAATAAACTATCAAAATAGTTTACATGTACACATAACGTGTGAACAATATGTGAACTATATATGAACAGTAATTAAATATATAATTCTTAAAATTCTGGATTTACTGTGTTACTAAAGATGATATTTAATATTCATAATATTTAGAGACATAACCTATTACTCATCTCTATCATTTACCTATCTCTATCATCTTGTTTTCTGATATCTTTTAGCTCTGCTCAATAACAACCTTTGGGTTGTGTTTGTCATAAATCAGAGTTGTTCTGACATTAGATACTCATGAAGTTTTATTGACAATCTATTTGCTTGAATTCAGTAACAGAAGGAATAGAATAGAGTTGCAAATGGATTCTTCAGTACCAGCGGCTGTTCGAAGCATACTTAATTTGAATTTTTCATCTACACAGCTGGTTTTATTTGCTCTGAGGTATTATTGCAAAAACGATTGAAGCAGCACATGTGTTACACTAAGCTCAAGGCTCACTTGAACATTTTATCTTCCAAATCCTGAACTATGATTGACCCTTTCAAAATTCAGGTTTATACTTACTCCTAAAATTATTCCAATTCCTGTTTTTAGAAGAGAAGTATTGAGAATAAAAAAATCTCTCTCAGAACCTATTAAATAATTATAAATGGAATTAAATTATTAATACTTCTTAAATAACTCAGTTAAACATTAAAGACGCAAGTAAACCAATTCCATATTTGCTAGTATTCCATTTGTTTAAAATATTATTGATATTTGTTCCTATTTCTCTATTATCTAGACTCCGACTCCAGAAAGTCAATCACAAAAGGCCTCTTGAATATGTCCCATTTTCTAATATTAGGAGCCTTACCTATGAATATTAGCTTTACGTTTTAGTGATGACTTTTTATGGTATTAATATCTATTATAAAGCGACTAGAAAAAGAAAGGGCTTCCCAGGTGATGCGAATGTTAAAGAATCTGGCTGCCAATGTAGGAGACACAAGGGACATGGTTTCAGTTCCTGGCTTGGGAAGGTCCCCTGGAGAAGGAAATGGCAGCCTGCTCCATTATTCTTGCTTGGAAAATTCCATGGACAGAGGAGCTTGGTGGGGTTTCAAAAAACTGGACACAACTGAGCAACTGAGCATTCATACACAGAAAAGAATGTAATGCAACCATAAAACCTACATACAACACATCATGGCAAGTATTTTATGTTAACCTTAAGGCTAAAAGCTACTGCAAGGAGGGATTTTCTGAAGTAATACATTGTCTCCTTGAATAAAATCATACATTTTATCTGGTTTCATTTCAGGAAGATGAAATGCAGTGTTTGTAGAAATGCTGGGTTTTCACCCGCATCTCCAAAGGCACAGTAGGTTCCCTGTGGAAACAAAAAAAAAGGTCTTCAGCAAACCTTAGAGGTGAGCACTAATTTGCACCAACTTTACGTTTCAACCATAATAATCACTCCCTTGGCTGATTAATCCATCACACGCTTGGAGAATGTGATGCGGAAGATAAGGAGGAAGATGACTGATGTCACAGTAATGTTAGGACCAAGGATATGAAGACAGAAGAGCCTGAGAGACATTTGGGAAAGGGTATGAACTTCTGCAGTGGGACCCCTGAACAGCAGCCCCAGGGGTCAGATACGGGGGACAAAGGATCAGCCAGACCTTGAGGGCAGAGAAGGACTTTTCTTTGTAGGCAATCAGTTCAGTTCAGTCACTCAGTCATGTCTGACTCTTTGTGACCCCATGGACTGCAGCACACCAGGCTTCCCTGTCCATCACCAACTCCCAAAGCTTACTCAAATTCACATCCATCAAGTCAGTGATACCATCCAACCATCTCATCCTCTGTCATCCCCTTCTCCTCCTGCCTTCAATCTTTCCAGGCTTCAGGGTCTTTTCTAATGAGTCAATTCTTCGCATCAGGTGGCCAAAGTGTTGAAGTTTCAGCTTCAGTCCTTCCAATGAATATTCAGGACTGATTTCCTTTAAGATTGACTGGTTGGATCTCGTTGCAGACCAAGGGACTCTCAAGCATCTTCTCCAATACCATAGTTCAAAAGCATCAATTCTTCGGTGCTCAGCTTTCTTTAAAATCCAACTCTCACAGCTTATTAATTGGCTATACCCTAATGCAAAATCAAAAGCTTAAAAAAAAGAAATAGTGAGTCTAGAAAGTACTCATCTAGACACAGCAATATACATTAACTGAAGGCCTTTTACATTTTCATTCCTTAAAAATAAAACCTTTGTTCCTAACAAAAATATTACTTAGCTCTGAAAGTCATGATACACTGGAGCCAGCTCACACAAGTGCGAAGAACCAACTGTTAAATTTCTAGGAAATTCTCAAACTAGTTGTTAAATATAACCATTATTAAAAATCACATAATTTGTATTACTACAGAATATTGCATTGTTATACTCTATAAAAAGGTATAAACACTTTAAACTCAACACTGTCTATTTAATTGCATCTTACTCTGTTCTATCCTCTTGAGTAAAGTTTCTTCATTTTTATTTGTATCCAGATGGTAGAAACACTCTCTGATGGTGGCCAATATACATCTCTCCTCAGCTCCACAATCTGTGGGATCATGTTGGTACTCTGAAATCAGCCATGGTGGGTTTATTTACAACAAGAGTATAGCTGAACACTACAAGTCACTCCAACCCTCCAACCCTCAACCCCAAGAACTGCTTGTTAAACATCCACATAGGGACTTCCCTGGTGGTCCAGTGGTTAGGACTTCGCCTTCCAGTGCAGGGGGTGAAGGTTCGGCCCCTGATCAGGGAGCTGGGATCCCACATGCCTCACAGCCATAAAACTGAGGCATAGAACAGAAGTAATATTGCAACAAATTCAACAAAGGCTTTAAAAATGGTCCACATCAAAAGATTCTTTAAAAAAAATTACTATAGATACTCCATCACATCATCCGTAGATTTTGTGGTAAGAATTAATTACGGGGTGGCCCGTATATTTACTATAATGCAAACCAGTTATCATAGGAATTGTTAATCACAAATTATAGTCAGTTGTTAAATATTTCTGTGAGGCCCCTTTGTAGAAGTCCACTCTCCAGAGAGAACATTATATTAGCACTGGCTGCACAAAGCAACTGTTTTAGGAACTGCCTGACTATCTAGTTAGCGGAAAGCATCTTTAATTTTTACTTCTTGACCACGTTGCATGGCCATGTGGGATCTTAGTTCCCTGAGCAGGTATGGAACCTGAGCTCCCTGAATTGGAAGTTGGAGTCTCAACCACAGGACCACCAGGAAAGTACCTGAAAGTATTTTTTAAACCAATATTTCTCTGGGGAAAAACTTTTTTACTCTAGTAATCATATATTAAGGCTAAAAAAAAAAAAACCACACAGAACCCCAGCTTGTGCACTACTCTGTATCAGAAAATACAGCTTTTGTTCTGTATTCCTGGATTATAGGCGATAAATCTCAATTTTCCAGAAACTGGCTTGTTCCTAACTTCGTCGTACCCTCACTGACTGACTTGGTTCTGTTGACTTCTGTGTATGAGTTTCACACTTCTTACTGCTTTATCACTTCAGTGATTCCTTTTCTTGATAAAAACATAACAGAGAAATGTTACCTTTAAAACTCAAATTAATTCATTTCCAACCACATCAGTTTTACTGTAACTTAATCATGTGCTCAAGCAAATAAACTTACTATTTAGTTTTTCTAACCAATGAGTTTAGAGCAGATTTCAATAGCAGGGGCCTCAGTGTTGGCCCCAGGAGAAGAAGGCCAAGACTATCTTGAGACCCCGGAATCTCAAGGAGCTGCTAGTCAGCTGATCTGGGTTATAACCTGACAGCAGCTCTTTTTGTTGTTGATTTGTTTGTGCTGGTGTAGCTTTCACTGAGACCTCTTTATCAGATGACCTAACAACAACTGGAAAGTTTGACTTAACTTTCTTCTCCTTCTACCTGTAGTGAGAGACTTCTAGGAGCCTTGTGTGCCCAAGAGGTAAAAATATACTTTAACTAATAAACCATACAATAGGTTTTACTATATTAAATTCAGAAGGTCAAGAAGGAAAGCAATTTACAAATGGCATCTACGATGCAGTATTAAGACATAGATGTGATTTAATATAATACGTTAAGTTTAGCCATTATTTGTAGGCGTCATCCTCCCCTTGAGGTATGGAACCAAATAGGAAGACATGATTCTAATGACTCTTTCCAAAACATCATTATAACTGTGTGGGCAAGTTCAGGGAGCTCCTCCCAGGAAGAGATCCATGTATGAGATTCTAGAAGATCTTACTATACTATTTAAGTCCTCACTACTGTTGGGCTTCCCAGGGGGCACTAGTGGTGAAGAACCCGCCTGCCAATGCCAGAGACAAAAAGAGATGTGGGTTTGATCCCTGGGTCAGGAAGATCTCCTGGAGGAGGAAATGGCAACCCACTCCAGTATTCTTGCCTCGGAAATCCCATGGACAGAGGAGCCTGGCAGGAGCCTCTTTGTGTCCATAGGGTTGCAAAGAGTGGGATACGACTGAGTAACTGAGCATGCATTCTCCAAAGACACTGCAGTAATAAATCTTACAGGTGTGTACACTCTCTAGCAGATGATAGACATATAGGAAGAGATAGACACATTTGTATGAATGTACATAACTGGCCCCATTTCTTTTGGATATGAATGAATATCTGATGGCAATGCAGGCATCTAAGCTAACATTTGTTCTTCTCTATTTTTAAATTTCCTTCCTGCACTCATCACAAACCATATGACCACTTACCCCAGATGAAGAAAGTTGTCAGTGAAGAAATCCATAAATGTCCTGACAAGAGCATAGGCCAACCTTGGGCCCCAGTTTACGGGCTCTGTCTTTATTCAGTCACTTCCTTGGGAGTGTCACTGCTTTACACACTGTTTTGATAAGAAGCCTCCTAGAAGAAGCATCTTAAGTGTGATGCATATGGAAGCACTTGCCAGTGCCCACCCACAGGCAGGGAGCTGCTGTCAGTAAACCAGGCTCCTCTTGTCCATTTCATGTTGCTAAGGAAAAATCAGCACTGACGGCATGAGTCATCTAGAATATATTTTTCAACTTGGAAAGCAGCAAAATATATATCTGAGGATCTTAGACTAGCTCTGGGCATTAAATAGGAGGTTTCTGAGTCTGGAAATTTGATTTAAGGGATCATTTTTACACAGATTTATATTTGCATTTTCAGGTAAATATAAGCAGTGTATCACTGGTTTCATGTGTAAACTTCCAGCTAAAAATGGTGGTGGGGGTTGATTGGATGAGGAGAGTTAGGGGAAATTATAAGACAACTCTTGAAGTAAAATGATGTGATATAAGTTGTAGTCTGGCATTTTGTGGGGGCGGTCTGTGTCTTTGTTGTGCCACGTGGCCTTTTACTCCTGTTGTGACTCAAGGGGGCTTCTCTTCTTGCAGAGCATGGGCTCTAAAGCATGGGCTCAGTAGTTGAGACCCACAGGCTCAGTAGTTGTGGTGCACTGGCTCAGCTGCTCGAGGGCATGTGGATCTTAGTTCCTTGATCAGGGACTGAACCCATGTCCCTGCATTGGGAGGCAGATTCTTAACCATGGCACCACCAGGGAAGTCCCATAGTCTGGCTGTTTTTCTCTCTTTCTCTGATTTAGACAATGAGGAAAGAAAATCATAAATACTTTCAGTAATGAACTTGAGTTCCATGCAACTGAAAGTAGCAGTGAGATTGGCATATATTTTGATTGATATTAGCAGTCTATTCCTGTTCTTTAACTCTGAGTTGCCATTTATTGTGGTATTAAGTTAATAGAAAGGGAAAAGACATACCATCTTGTCAAGCTATGAAGAGAAATAGATCTGATTTCCTACTGGGAAATTATAAACATCTCTTCTTTCCTGTTGGGATAAAATCAGAACCGTAGTTCATTTCCTATTGGCCTGATATTGGCTGCCTCTGTGTCATTGTTAATGCAGAAGTGATGAGATGGTTTGTGTGTCAGAATCACAATGGTGAAAAATATCTGTGCACAGAAAGCATGCAAAGGGCAGCTTGGAGAAGAGGAATATGAGATAATCAGATGCATGTGTTACTTTTTTAACTGTTTCCAAAGTAAAATCATGAATGTGCATAATTAACACATGTTTTTCTTCAGATGCCTGGATCTTTTTCTCACCTAAATATGTCATTTTTTGTTATAGCTCAATAAGTATTCATTGAAAGTCTTTTATTTTATTGAAACTATCAGTGGACTCTTTGTTACATGCAATTACACGCTTATCAGAAGCAGAAGATGAAAACTATCTAGGGTGTCTGGTCCATAGGGCAAAGGAAGACCACAGAGGCTTCTTATAAAGGGAAGTCTACCTCCGTGAATTATTAATAGAATGTGATGGGAATGAGAAGATCCAAGGGGCTTTTCACTCCCCTAGTGGATGTTTGAGAGAAATTACATTCTTGAAAAAGGAACAGACTGTCGGCAAGTGTCATCACCACTAGGCCTGGGATAAGGCATGGAATCATGTCCATGTATCCCGAGTGACCACATTCTCCCCACTGTGCTATGCGGTGCAGGTCAGTTCACCAAATCTCCACCTGTCCTTCCTTCCTCCTTCCTAACATAAGCCCTGGTCAAGTCCTCTGGTATCTACAAACACAATCAGGGAAAGGATCTCAGCCTCACCCCAAGGGCCTCAGTGGAGAACCCAAAGTAACAGTAACATGTACAGATTTAACAGGCCTTTCGTAGAACATCACTAAGTCATTACTAGAACTACAAGTTCAGTGTTCCACAGAGTGGAATCATTTCTTCCCTGGTCCACCTTTAAGGGTGCAGAAGTTTGTTCCTTTCCTTATAATTATTACAAGGGCGTGAAATTAGATATGGCTTGCTTTGCAGCCACACAATGTTTATCACAACTACTCAGCTCCTCACTTTAGTACAAAAGCAGCTGCAGACAATATCTCAATTAAAGGGGAGGATGGCTGTGTTCCAACTCAATACTATTTATAAAACCTGTTTGTGGGCTATTTGGCCTGAGGGCCTTAGTTCACTGATCCATTGTCTAGGGTATTGAGAGCATATCCAGGAGATCTATTATAGTGATGAACCATGGACTCGAAGCTGGAAATGGATGAAATGGATACACAAAGGATGGGATCGATTGCAAATGGCTTGGGGGACCCACGGAATCAGTGAACAACCAGAATATGGGTACCGGTGAACCTGGAGAGACTTGAGTGCCAGTGTGTTCGCTACTTGACATCTAGTTGTTAGACGGGATGCCCTCTGGGGTAAGAGTCCTATGAGGACGGGAACCTGAAGCCTTGGAGCTTTGTGGGCATCTTTTAAATGTTCCAGGGCTGAGTCTAGGTGAGAGGACGGAGGATTGCACCGAGAGCAAGGAAAATGCTCTCAAATCTGGACCCCTGCAGTTTTTCTAAGTCTCCTTTATAGATTGTCATGAGCAGCAAGGTGGGCTGACTTTATAGGATTCAAGTGATGCTAAGTGCTCAGTCGTGTCCAGCTCTTTGTGACCCCATGGACTGTAGCCTACCAGGCTCCTCTGTCCATGGGATTTCCCAGGCAAGAATACTGGGGTGGGTCTCCAGTCCCTCTTCTAAGGGATCTTTCCAACTCAGGGATTGAACACAGGTCTCCCTATTACAAGCAGATTCCTTACCACTGAGTCACCAGGGAAGCCCCACTTCTAGCACATCTGGTACCATATCCCTTCCAGATCATCTCTTAATACTTTATGGGGGAGCCGAGGGAGACACAGTCTTATTCTTGCACAGTCACCTTAACTGATAACTTTCACCCAGCAACATTCTTGCTGTGTCTTTCTCAAGTGATCTAGTATTTATGTCGTATATCTTCTCATTAGGAAAATTTAATGGTCATTACAGATATGAAATGTTATTATTGATAGCCAGTTTCCCAAATTAACTCATCTGTTTATTCACTCATCTTCTATGTTAGTCAGATAAAAATATTTAAGGCATAGTCTCTGCCCTTAAGATACTGAGTCTGGAATTGGAGTGGATGATTAAATAAATAATTACAAGACACTGAATGGCTACAATGAAGCAAAAAGAGCAATCATTTGTGATGCATCACAAGTTTCTTTTTTGCTGCTTTCTACATGCCAGGCAGAGAAAAATAAAAAATTTTCTTTTCTGTCAAGGTGCTTAGAGGCTAGGTGTGGATATATAAGCAAGCAATTGCAAGACACCACTATTGCTACAATGACAGCTATGAATAAGCTACAATGATAACACAAAGGAAGGAAAATCACTTTGCTTGGGAAGCTAAGAAAGTTTTCATGAAAGAGAAGACTTCTGAACTGGATCTTAAAAGATGACTAGGTTATCATCAAAAGTAGAGGAGGCTTCCCAGGTGGCCCATTGGTAAAGAGTCCAACTGCGAATACAGGAGAACTGGGTTCGATCCCTGGGTCAGTAAGATCCCCTGGGGAAGGAAATGGAAAACCCACTCCAGTATTCTTGTCTAGAGAATTCCACAGATAGAGAAGCCTGGAAGGCTAGAATTCAGGGAGTCACAAAGAGTTGAACATGATTTAAGCACACACATGCAAGAGCAGAGGAGCATTCTAGGGCAACTGGCGAATATGTGAGGTTTGAGTTTGCCTGGAGATCTAGGACAAGAAAAGTGAGTGACAGGCCAGGATGGCAAGTTAGGAGGGTGAGAGAAGAATATGCCAGAAGGAGAGACTGAGACCTTATCAGTCAGGCAGGCGATGGGAGACCCAGGAGAGTTTCATCAGGAAGATAAAATCAAGTTTGTGTCTCAGAGAGATGGAGGAAAATGGACTAAAGGAAGGTTCAGAATGAAGACAACATTTTTCTCGTTTATTTTTCTTCATTTAAAAAAGTTTTCAACACAACATTGTAAAGCAATTATCCTTCAATTAAAAATAAATGTTTTCAAAATAGAGAAAAAAATTTGGTTATGACCAAATAAATGGACATAATCACTCATGGACTGACTTATGAAACACAAAACTCAGAAGTGGGATGTGTCACCAGGTGCCTCATCATTTTCACCTGGGCTGGGTTAAGTCCCCTCTTCTGCATTCAGGACTCGGAACCTGCCCATAACAGGACTTGTGGTAAATGTCCATACATGAGTACTTCTCTGACACCAAACTGGGAATTCCTTGAGGATGAGGAAAAAGACTTATTTACCTTAGTGCACATCTGCCTAAGGTCTCCTGTACGAGCTCAAAGATCACTGAACAGAACCAAACACTTAATGCTTTCTGTTCAATAATTGTTGCATAATTGGAGTTGAGACTCTGATGCTGGGAAACACTGAGGGAAAGAGGAGAAGAGGACGACAGGATGAAATGGTTGGGTGGCATCATCAACTCAATGGACATGAGTTTGAGCAAACTCTGGGAGATAGTGAAGGACAGGGAAGCCCAGCATGCTGCAGTCCATGGGGTCCCAATGAGTCGGACATGACTGAGTGACTGAACAACAACAAAGCAATCTCCTTGGTAACCTGAAGCCATGCCAAACAATGAAAACAGGGCGACACGCTCACTTTTCAACACAGAGCTCAGCTACTGCACATTTAAATAATCTAAAAGAAAAAAGGGACTTCCACTGGGTTTAACATGATTCTAAAGACTTTAAATTAGATTTTTTTAAATCTCCTTATAATTTACTTCCTAAGATGGTTCCAGCAAATTTGGAAAACTCAGCAGTGGCCACAGGACTGGAAAAGGTCAGTTTTCATTCCAATCCCAAAGAAAGGCAATGCCAAAGAATGCTCAGACTACCACACAATTGCACTCATTTCACACGCTAGTAAAGTAATGCTCAAAATTCT